>JAMJFZ010003581.1:11210000-11500000 GCA_026225945.1 Cricetomys ansorgei | reverse complement strand
AAACATTCAACAAAGAAGTATAATTTGATTCTGCGATTCACTTCCCAGAATCGAAATACATATCCACAGAAAAAAAACACACAAAAATGTGCATTTAGCAGCATTCATAATAGCTAGCCAGTGGACATAGTCCAAAGGTCCAACTAGGACTAACAACCTGTGGTACACACGCAGCGGAGGATTGTCAAGGACAAAAGGGACGAAGCATTGGTATAAGCTGCGACACGGGCAAGCGTTAGCATCTCTGTGCCGAGTAAGACGTCAGTCACCGTCACATGGTCTATGATTCCGTTTATATGAGAAGTCTGTGATGAGAAGATCTTCAGAGACAGGATGCAGGGGGAATGAACGGCTTTGAAATTAATATTGACGACCAGATGGCTGCAAGAGCCCTAGTAACCACTGAATGGTTTAAAAGTGTGCATTTTATAGACGTACATTATGACTCAATAAAGCTGTTATGAAAAAAACTAACGCAGCCTGTGCATCTTGCCATTTTTGTTTTTGTGGCGAATTCTTTCTGCTACCATTTGTGTATGCAATTTTTGATTGTTTGGATATTTTTGGAATAACACGGAAGCCAAATTCAAATGCAAAGGAAAGAACTGGCATTTTCAAATACGCTTTCGTGATGAATTCTGGTCTTCTAAGGCACAGTGGAGGGATTTTAATCACACGGCGTTCTCACAGGGCACAACTCTAACAGCTGGAAGACTCCGGCTTGCACGTTTTCCTGCCTCTGCAGCCTCTACTCAAAAGGAACCCCTGCCTGGCAGGTGGAGCTTGTCCATCACATCAGGAGTGTCTGTTAGAGAGGCGCTTTAAAGCAATGAAACCACCCTATGGAATTTCACACAGACCACACAGTGTTTTCCAACCTGGTCTTTCATTTTCACCTCCTAAGACACCACCTTTTCCCAGCTATCCACTCACCTGAGGAAACTTAATGCTACGAACATGGTGTAGATCTGAGCATGTGTTCTATGCATGGCATATATGTGTTTAATGTAGAGAAAAAGGTAAGTTTTTCACCCAAAAGCAGTTTTTACTTCCTCTTGGCTGCTGTACTACCCGCATTGAAAATGCATAATCTACCTTTAGATATTGTGTGTGTCTCTGAATGCATTGATTTTCATTACTACAAGCCAAATTTAGAACTCTATCATCAGCTTCAATCTATACGCTTAAATAGGAAGAATTTAAATTTTATCAGCTTAATTAGAAAAGAACTACGCATGATTTGCAAATATGCCAAAATATGAGGTGACTTTCAAAATTATCTTTGTAAGGTCATTCACAGGCTGTGTGACTGGCTTATGATACGCTACTATGTGAGAGAAAGCTGCACGCTAAGCTATTCCAACAACACCCATTTTCTAAAAGTATGTACATGTGAGTGCAAATGGCTGGAAAACACTCATCAGAACATTAACCAGTGATTCTCTGTAGTGTCAGTTCCATACGTCTGTGAATGCCAGGTTTTCTAATAACGAGTTTGTACGACATATTATTGTAATAGTATATAATATTAGGGGAAATAGTTACTGACAACATGTATTAAAGTTAACTTGTATCAGAGGAAATCTAGGGCTAGAGAGATGGCTCAGAGGTTAAGCGCACTTGCTAACTTGCAGAGGGCCTGACTTTGGTTTCCAGCACCCATGTTGGGTGGCTCGCAGCCACTTGTGACTCTGCAGGGGGTCCAATGGCTGTAACTTCCATGAGCACCTGCCCACACAGAGACACATAGATGAAAGTAAATTAAATCTTTTCAAAAATGAAAAAAAAAGCTAGATTGGCATCTTTTGTAGTATTTGCACCAAAGTGTGTGCGTGTGTGGCTGTCGGGGGGGAAGGCTCTGCCGTGTTTCTGTGGTCTGCTATAGAAGAAGGCATTTTTCTTGCCCTTGGTTTTTCTTGTATCTTTTCAATGCTTCCTCAGCAAAAACTCTCAGCTCTTAGCAAATGACAATCAACCACGGCCTTGACTCCCAGCAATTAGCTTTCTAGAAAACTGACTCTAGCGTGTTTTAAACCTAGGGAATACCATTCAACAAGCATGTTTGCTGATAAACAAACAGTGGATCCTGCAAGCAACTAGAAGTCACTACACACCAGATTTCAACAGTGTACATTTAAATGATAGCTCAGATTTCATTACAGTAGTTTTGGGGTGCTTGAAGGAACAACTGCTTTACATATAATTTGAATGCAAAGCTTGCAGAGTGTTCTTATTTGGTATTCACAACAAGGCTGTGTGGCACTAAGAAGATTCCTGCTGTTGACACTGAGCTCGTGAGGCAAACGGACGAACTAGACTGTCGGCAAGGAGCAAAGTCCTAAGCGAATGTGTGTTGTTTGACACGGGCACCTCAGAGTCAAAGATGAATGCCTCAGCCCCAAGGGAGTGGCAAAGTCTCCCTCAGTGATGCTCAGAGGGCCCCTTCCCTGGGTCCAAGAGTGAACGTTGACAGCGTGTGAAGAAAATGTCCACCGTAGCTTTCTCCCTTGAGTACGTCTGTGGCTTGCAGAACTGCTCCTACCGAGATAAACTAAACTTGCCTCTCTGGCTGACTACACTACCCCCGTCTCCTGGCTTCTGTAATCACCCTCCTCCCTTGTTCAGATGTATGCAATAATCCCACCTCCCTGTTCAACTGTATACAACGAACACACCGAGCTTTCAGGGTGCTGTGACTTCTCCATCTGGGAGCTTGGCCCCCTGATGTCAGTTTTCCTGTGTCCATGTGTCTGTCATTTCTTATCCCCTCACTGATGCAGTTGGGTCAAATTCCAGGAGCCCTGTAGAACACGGCACTAGCTTCCAACGCAAAACTTAGAGATGAGCTTCAAATTCGGGGGGTCTTTCCCATTCTTACTAAAATGAAATAAGCATTGATATGCAAGTAAAGCAAATGAGAAAATTAATTGTGATGGACACCATCACCAAAGGTTTACTCCTGTGAAGCGATGTCAGGTGCACCCCCACTGTCTGTGCACTTCTGTGGCCGGTCCCCTTTGACTCCACAGTAATGACCAGTTGGTGGTGTGGGTGGAGGGTAACAGACCCACGAGGGAGGCTCCATCCTGACAATTATCCCCCACCCCTGTGGGCTGGGTTCTGTCTCAAGGCATAATGGGTCCTCTTCTCCAGGACTCTCAGGCCTCACAGAAGTGGTAGGACGGGAGAAGGATAAGTCTCAGACCAGGCTTAGGGAGTATGCCTGCTGAGGAATCTCCATGGAATTTCAGCATAGCTGCACATGGCGGGTTGAGGAGTAGGGGGGGGCACCCTGCCACCATGTGCTGCCTACTTTTATGCCAGCTGGACACAAGCTAGAGTTATTTTGGAAGAGGGAACCTCAATTGAGAAAATGCCCCAAGCAGACTGGCCTGTGGTACATGTTCTTGATTGATGATTGATGGGGGAGGTCCTAGCTCACCATGAGTGGTATTATACACCTCTGCACAGGAGGTTCTGGGTGCTATAAGAGAGTAGGCTGAGCTAGACAAGAGGAGCAAGCCAGCAAGCATTGTGCCTCCGTGGCCTCTGCTTCAGTTCCTGCCTCTAGGTTCCTGCCCTGACTTCCCTGGGTGATGGTCTAAGGACTCTAAGCTAAAGTAAAGCCTTTCCTCCCCAAGAGGAAACCTAACTATCACAGCCATGGAAACCTAACTAAGACACAGCACGCGCATCACTGTTATCTTCTAGGTCAGCACCTGACCTAAGCTTGAGTTAGTTCACACCATACAACCCCAGCCTGTGTTTCCTGGTGACTTATATAGATTTGTATTTTAAGAGAAAATTTGTTTCAATTAGAAAGTCATCAGAAAGATAACATTACTCTAATAAAATTCCCATCATTCACTGGTAAGCACATAAATACATGATGGAAAACATATTCTTGGTTTGAACCGTTGTCCCCTCATATACACAGCACAATGGATCTTTTCACAGATATTCAAGATTAGTCTGCTAATTAATTAAATTAGATTATTAATTTCTTAAAATTTTTTAAAAGTTAGGTATACTGGCATATGCCTCTAACCCTAGCACTTGGGAGATGGAGACAGGAGAAGAAAGGGATTTAAAACCAGCCTGGGCTACCTAGTGAGTTTGGCACCAGCCTGAGCTACATAAAACACAAAACAAAGGACAGAAGCAAGGGAAGGAGGGAGAGGGGGAGGAGAAGGGAATCTACCAGCTGTGAGAAAACATCATTAGCAACATATGTGCCTGACACGGATACTATGCTCAGACTTTGTAAACAGCTTTTACAACCCAATAATAAGGAAAATTAACAAAGGCTAGAATAGCCATTTCAAAGGATGTTATACAAAATAGAGTAAAAATCAGACTCTCAACATTATTGATCATTAAAGAAATGCAAACTGAATTCATAATAATACCATGATGCACTCACTAGAACTGACAAAACGAAAGGCTGACAATATCAAATGCTGATGAGGCTGTGGAGAAACTGGAACTCTTGGTACATTAACTGTTGGTAAATAACTGTTTTAGATAATAGTCTAGCAGGTTATCATGTGGAGTTGTACACCTATGGTGCGGCTCAGCAAGGAAGACTAGGTGGTGTGCTCATACAAGCAAACTCTACCAGACCTCAGCAGAGGGAAACACCATTCTGGCCAGTGCCATCCTTAACAGTGGAACCACCATGATGGCAAGTGCCATACTCACAGTAGAAAGCTGAGAGTCTGAGATCAGGCGTTTTTATTCTTTCAGAACTCCTCAGGTGCAATTATAAGCAATCAAACATCCCCCAAAGAAATCCAACACCTGAAAACAACACAAAACACCAAGACCTAGGGTAGCTCCTTACCCAATAGTGCACAAAACAATTACTTCATACATACCCGAAAATAAAATTCCACAACTTTCCCCTTTTCTGTATAAGACAATACAAAACTTGCTTTATCTCTTCAACATAATTTGACACTATACCAGCAAAACTATTTACAAGAGGATCAATCATGAGGTTCCTGGTGCACATGACCGAAAATACCAAACATCTGTCAAGCTTTTCACAATGTCTTTGGACAGCAGAAAAAATTACCAATGTCCAATTGTCTGGAAATCACTCACAATCTTCTGGGCTCCTCCAAAGGGCTTGGATCACTCTCTGGCCCTACCCTCTGCAGCACACACAGCTTGCCCTCCAGGGTCTGGCTGGCTTCATTCCACTGCTGCTGCTGCTGCTGCTGCTGCTGCTGCTGCTGCTGCTGCTGTGGCTCTTGGTGGTCGTCCCATGGTACTGGCATCTTCAGAATGCTGGGGTCCCTTTCTACAACTGGACTGCACCTTCACCAATAGCCTCTCCTGGGATCTTTTCATGGTGCCAAGCCTCAACTTCTTTACATGACCCCTTCATCTGGGCCTTCAACTACTACCAAGGCTGCACCTTCACCAGTGGCCTCGCACAGAGCCAAGCCTCAGCTGCTGTCCAAAGATCCCTTCATGCCTTCAAACCCAGTAACACCTGGGTGACTCTTACAGTACCAAGTTTGGCTGGCAGCAGGAGATATGACCTTGGCCAATTCTGGAAGACAGTTTCTGCGTGCTGTCCCTGTGGAAACACAGAGTCTGGTTTGCTGGAAAACTAACAGGTCACTTTGTCTGCAGGAAAAGTCCCCATGTGGGTGGAGTTCTCATCACCATCACTAGTAGCTGGGCCACTTGTAGTCAGGTTTGCAGGAGAAAAACAATAAAACCTGTTCAGTTTAACTAAGTGGCTTTTTGGCTTTAAGCTGCTGCTTCCACAACAGTAGGGGTTCCTGGGCCAGTGGGAAGAGTCTCTGGCAGAAACACTTTGGCAGTTTGGAGTTCTTTTTTACCACTGCTAAAGGAGAAACATACAACCTCTTCTTCTATAGATCTCAAACACAGCATCTTGAGCTTCACACATATACAATGCAGCTGTCAGAAAACTCACTTTGGGACACAGTACACTACTACCAGCGGCAGGAGGGAGCTTCAGCTCCATGATCAGGAAAAGCAGTTAGAACCTTGATTTTTCCTGCTCCCAGCTGAATATTTTATCTCTAAGGGCCTCCATTCTGTGGCTTTCACCCTGGAGGTTTTTCCTCATTTATTTATTAATTTCACAGGTGTTTTTTTTTTTCTTCATAGAGGTTTCTTTTTTTCTTTCTTTCTTCCTATCTTTCTTTCTTTCTTTCTTTCTTTCTTTCTTTCTTTCTTTCTTTCTTTCTCTCCTCTTCCTTTAGGCGATTTCTACTCACTATTTTTGCATATATAATCTCTGTCCTCTGGGAGCTGCCTTGAGTATACTTTACTGGACTCTGTGAGGTCTGGAGTTTCTTTCTATTCCCTGTCTCCATGTTAGATTAGCTGGCCTGACTTCCTGCCCCATGTTGCAGGTGCCATTTGTAGTTGTTTGGCTGCTGTGGTGTCTCACCAAGGAAGGCACAGAGGCATATCTCATAACTGCAAACCGTTCCAGACCTCTGCAGAAGAAACCACCATCACAGTGAGTGCTATATACTAGACAGTGGAACAAGTGCTTATATTCTTTCAGAACTCCTCAGGCACAGATCAGAAGAAATCAAACATCTACCACAGAAATCCAACACCTGCAAACAATACAAAAGCCAAGACCTAGGGTAGCCCCTCACCCAACAGTGCATAAAACAATATATACCTAAAAAATATACATACCTAAAAATAAACTTCCACAACAATTATGAAGTCAAATGATTACCAAATGTAGCACTTGGCATTGTACTTCTAAGTATTTATTCAAGAGATGTGAGAATACACATCCACAAGAAATGTGTGCAGACACAGAAGATTGTTCATAATATCTCCTGCCAGGAAGCAACCCAAATGTCCATCACAGATGAGTGGACAAGCAAACTGTTATGTCTTCCAGCTAGGAAATACTACTCAGCCTTTAAAACAGGGACTGGAGAGACGGCTCAGCTGTTTGGAGCACTTGCTGCCCTTGCAGAGACCTGCGTCTGGTTTCAAGCACCCACAGGCTGACTTACAATTGCCTAAACTCCAATTCTGTAAGATCTGATGACCTCTTCTGGCCTCTGAGGGTATCAGGCATGCACATCACACAACACACACACACACACACACACACACACATCCCACAAGGATAACTAACACAGTCATTATACAGAGCAACATGAAAACATATACATTGTTTAATTCCATTCTTAGAAAGTTCTGTAACTGAAAAACCTATACAAAATGGTAGAACTCAGAACAGTGGCTGCCTAGAGTTGGGAGAAGTGGAAGGTATATGTGAGCACCACGGCAGGGATAGAGCTACGCCGGAGGCTGGAACCACTCACATCAGGATTGTGGCAATGATACACAGGCATACGTGTTCACCAACTTATTAAAACATATGTGCTCTCTAAAGATAACATCTACAGCATTCTGTAAGTAACAGACAAGAATATTCACTTCATAAGTGCCGTGTTAATTAAAAAGTGGATTTCCCTGGGTACCCATAGGGAGGTTGATTTTCACCTAGTTACTACACAAGTTTAAATAAAACACATCTTTGTAAGACTGTAGGCTCACGCTGTCTCTCTCACTCTCTCTCTCTTTCTCTTTCATCTCCTTTCTCTGTCTCCCTATGTGCATGTGTGTGTATTTCTTAATAACAGCAGAGCTTCGTGATTATTTAAAGGTAGTTCACAAACAGTTTCACCAACATGGAAAATAAACTACAAACTTATGCTCTCGCTGAAAAATTTGGAAATATTTTAATGTTGAGGCTTCTTTTCCAGCTCATATTCAAAACTTGTGTGAAATAAATAAATGGAAAAAAATGAACAAACAATGAGTCTCACTACAAAAGAAACATGTCATCAGACATGAACCAAAAAGTTACGCCTGGTTCCAATACCATACGTATACAGTTACCTGTCATCGTGTAATAAAAACAACCTATTTGAGGGGGTTCAAAAATTATATAGAATTTACACAGGAAAGATCAAAACAAACTGTAAGGAAATACTCCCACTCCTACATCAGTTACTCAAAGTCAAACTTGAACGGCCCTGTGTGATGAGGGGCTGCTCTGCTGCGCAGGACATTGTCCATCCCCTGGATGTCAGAAATGTGCTCTCTGGACCCCTGAGCAGCCTGCTGGAAGTACAGGGTCACAGCAGCTACCTGGACCTGCAGAATCACAGCTTTCAAGTAGCGACATCCGAAGTGACTGCACGCCCATTAAATGTTCAGTAGACGTGCCTATATGTGAGGGGACGTCAGCCCCAAAGTTACTGACGTGAGGCATGCGTCTAGGGACTGAGGGGTTGGGGGTGAGGTACACATTCCATATGAAGATGCTTTAGTTTTTCCTTTATATACCTGTGTTGTCTGGCTTTCGTTCCGCGAAAAGGATGCCTTTTGTGAACCAAGAAACAGTAACGAAATAACGATCACGAATTAGCCTGCAGGCTGCGTATTAACCGTGAGTTCTAACATTCAGCGGCACGACGCCGGATCTGGGAAACCAAAAGCTCGGAAGCTTTTGTCGAGGAAAGACGGGCTTCTTTGTACCTATAATCCAGTCAAACCGTGGTAAGTTGTGAAAACCAGTTACGTGTCACAACATTCTCTTGCCGGCCACAGTGGAATCTAACAGTGGTCAGCGAACCCGCCCTCTTCCCTTGTCACCTGAGCTGATCTGCGTCCTGCAAACGGACATTGTCTAAGTTTTAACTAGAATCGGTACTTATGTAAGCTTGTTGCTAGGATATATTTTGGTAGAAACAAACCATATTTTTCCCTCCAAGGACCCTAACCCACAAAGGAAAAATTCCAGGAGAAAGAAATTTTAAATTCAAGAATTTTTTTCGTTTGGGATAGATGTTAAGATGTTAAGAAATATTAAAACTTTATCAACATGATCCCCTTAAAAGTTCTTAGAGTTGGGCAGTGGTGGAGCTCCCCTTTAATCCCAGGACTTGGGAGGCAGAAGCAGGTGGATCTCTGTGAGTTCAAGGCCAGTCTGGTCTAAGGAGTGAGTTCCAGGACAGCCAGAATTACAACAGAAAAACCATGTCTCGGGAAAAAAAAAGTTCTATGAGAAAAGCATCACCAACTACACTAATGCAGAGATTTCTCCAGTTCAAAATATGTCATTTTGAGATCTTCAAACTTAAGAAAATTATATGTACTTTATTTAATTTGTTTATGTACATGGGTGCTTTGTCTACACATATGTATATGTACCACCTGTGTGATTGGTATGGAGATCAGAAAAGGATGTCAGAGCCCCTGGAACTGGAGTTACAGATGTTTGCGAGATACCATGTGGGTGCTAGAAATTGAATCCAAGTCTTCTGCAAGAGCAACAAATGCACTTAACTGTTGAGCCATCTTTCTGGCCCTCTTCAAACTTATAGCTGCAAGCTACAGTCCAAAAATGTGGGCACATACCTATACCTAAGTGAAGTGAAAGCCAACCCTCGGTGGTAAGACAAACTCGAACGTTCTCTGCTTTACTGTACATTATTCTGCGTATTCTATTTTAAATCATCCTATCCTGTCTGCGTTTGTTACTGTTTGCTTTGTTCCGTGGTGCCGGGGATCAGGCCTATGACCTTGCACACACAGCAAGGGCTGTGCCTCTGAGCTGGGTCTCCAGCCCTGTACTGTTCTGTAGTCTTTTGATGCTCTGAAAACGCTTATAACTATTCACAGCACTGGTTTCACCACCTGTTTATAGGTCAGGACCTAGTATTTACGAAACACTTGAAAGATAAGACAGGAAATTTGGGAGAAGAGAGAGACTTCAGGAATGAAAAGAGGAAACCCAAGACATCTTTAAAAAAAGTAGTAGGGAGTGTCACACCAAGGAGAGCAAAGAGAGCCAGCAGGCTCCTGTCTTTTGTCTTGGCCTGCTCGATGCCTGCACTTCCACACACTCACTCCTCACCTTCCCGCTCTGGACCTCTTCCTCATCACACTCCCGGTCCCTGTACTCAGCCGCCTGTCACTTCTCAGTCATCTAAGGTGCCTCTTGTGTTCTTCCATCTCTAAGTCCCTCTTGAAGATGTTACCTGGTTCCTGCATCCCCTGCCCCCCTTCTCTGGGGATGCCCAACATCTAAGAGTCTAACTACAAACTTTCCTTCTTCTCTTGTTGCTTGGGCTGCTCCTGTACACTGCCCATTATGGTACAAGGCCACCTTGGGTTAAAGAATCTGAGAGCACTGCAGTGTGGAGAGGAGCTGCTAGGGCACAGTTTGTAAGGTTGCTGTTTCTCAGACTCAGAGGGCTTGTAGACCCTGGGAGAAACCTCTGAAGGCCACCAGCAGAGCCTAGCTCTCACTGGGAGGCACTGGCCTGATAGGATTCAAGGAAACAAAAGTGGGCGGAATTGATGTTTTAAAAACCTGACAAACAAATGGAGAAGATTCTGCAAGCAATGTGGTATGGAAGGACACAGAGGGAGCCTGGCCTAACCGGAAGCTTACCAGCAGGAGGCCAGTCAGTAGGCTGGATCCATGCCAGCCCCCAAACAGGAAGCATCTAGATGACCTAGAGCAAAAGGCTGGGAACAGGAATTTCTCTGCAAGATCTCAAGTTAGTATCTCCACATTCTTAGTCCAGGACCACAGTTACCAGATTTGCAAAGCCACGGGCTTCCTGTTAAATCTCATCTGAAGGAACCACTAACACACACACACACACACACACACACACACACACACACACACACACACACCCTCAGCGGCCATTGCCAACTCAGAGCAGGGAGAGCACAAGAGAACCTCAGAGAACAAGTCTGATCCGCAGGCAGCCGGAGCAGCTTGCCAACCTTGGCTGCTACTTTTGTTTTTCTGTTTTTTGTTTTGTTTTGTTTTGTTTTTCGATTGCTAAGACAGGAAATGACGTGTGGCTCGGAACACTGTGACAGTGTGCAGCTGTTCAGAGGGAGCTTTCTGTTTTCAGGCCAGGCACCTCAGCGTGTAGGCTTCCGTGTGTGGTTGTCGAACACCTACCCTGTGCAAAGTGCTCCGTTAGGTTGGGAGCAATCCAGCAGAGGAGGCCGGGTCACAGCAGGTGGTGGAAACATGGCTTTGATCTTCCTCCCGGTTCCCCAAGCACTGCCTAATGCCCTCAGATTTGAGAGGACTCCACGACCTCCCCAGATTGAATGCTGCACCCTATAAATAAAGTCCTATCTTGGCTTCTCTTCTGCTCCTTCTCCATCCTACATAAAAAGGTTGTAAATGATGTGTTTCCTTAAAAGGGGAAGGAGCAGGAAGAGGAAGAGGAGGAAAAGTAAAGAAAAAGTAAGAGAACACGAAGATGAAGCCGTTTTCCTTTCCCATAGTCACAGCGAATGAACCACCCCCACCTCCTGTAGTGCTCGGCAGCGGAAGTACGTTGCAAATGTTACTGGCACTAAACCGGATTAATTTTCCATTCAAGAAGAAAAGTAAGCAGCGCAGGGGTAAGGGAGGCAAATTGCAGGTTGCTGCTGTTCAGCACGTTTGCAATGAAAGGCAATACCGCTATTGAAAGCAGGCTGAAGAGCTCTCCCTTCCTTTCACTAACGCCCGCCCACAGGTTGCCTAGCAACCAAATCACATCCCCAGCAATAACTGACCCTGAATTTTAATTTTTGTGTTGGTGCTGAAGTGGGCTATATAAATAAATAAACAAACGCAACACCCTGGAAGAGTATTCATTTTGCTAAATAAGCTACAACTGCTGACTACAGAACGGCAAAGACAACAATTAAAAACATTTTTTTTTTTTTTTTTTGGTAGAGCCTTTCTCTTTTTTGGAACATTGTGTTAAAGAGTATAAAAAAATCAGGATAGGCTTATTTTAAAATATCATAATGGCTATATGAAGATGAGAATGGAGATTCGACTTACCAAAATAAACCCTAAAGTCTGTGAAAATATTACCAAAAATGAAATGTCAGTTTTCTATCATTGCTTTTTTGGATGACCTTTTCAAAAATGAGAGCTAACAGTCAACGCGGATCATAAAAGGCCGCACAGAACCCAGCACCACCTTCTCACATGTGGCAGAAATAATGGTCCACATCTGGAACCAAAAGGCAGCCTACCCCAGGTTCCTGTCAGTGCCAACTCTTGTATTTTGAGTCCCGACAGTTTGAACTGAGCTGTCCCTGTTGTTACTTATGCACACCTTTAGAAATGTGCCCTCATGATTCCAGGGTCCCCCATTTCCCCAGGTCTGCCCATATGATTTTTGTCACTCCTGAAAAGCCTCTGTTCTAGCCAGCCTGATGAGGAAAGAAAGATGGTACACCTCTTCTCCCGGTTCAGTGTGTGCTGGCATGTTTGCATGGAAGCTGAATTGGAATCAACAATACCCTTCCAAGTATTTACCAAAGCAAATAAAGCCAAGGCCCGATTAGTGTTCAAATCCTGACTGCTCTGATAACCAGCGTGGACCCCTTTAGGCATCTGATCATTTTGCTCATTGGTAAAAGGAAACAATCATCTGGTTGGGCAACTGTGGAGTCTAAGGTCACCTAGTTCCATGCTGTCAAACAGTAAATATACAACTTCTATCAATGTCATGCATGGTATGCGTGTCAATGCAGCAATATTTCTGTAGTGAGCACTGTGATGTACTGCCTAGACCCTCCTGAATATTCTCCCAGCTACAGGGATTGCCAGCCTGAGATCACTATCAGCTATGAACTCTCTTTAGGGATGCTCCTGCCAAAATGTATGCATTATTGTAGAAACAGCCTGAAACTAATGAACTGTCCCCTTGGATAATAGAGGTCTGTTGCGGGCTGCCTAGGTCTTGGCATTTTGTACTGTCTGAAGGTGTTAGATTAATGCGGGGGATGTTTAATTGCTAATGATCTGCATGTGCTATCAGTAGAACACCTGAGGAGTTCTGTATCAATAAAAACACCTGAGCTCAGACGCTCAGGGTTCCACCGCTGCTTGCCATGATAGTGGTTCCCTCTGCTGACGTCTGGCAGAGTTTGCATCTATGCCAATGCCTCCATGTCTCCTTGCTGAGTGATACAGTAGGCATATAATTAGAGGTCCAAACCTTTCTCTGAATCTTAGGACACCCGGGGGGCTACATGGGCTAAGGAGTTGGCCGAGCCCTTACTAGGCCTGTGTCATGGCTTGTCTCTTCCTCTGCCTGCCCTTGCTTCCTGTTATTCCTTTTGGCATGTTTTAAGTCCAGAAACACAACCTCTAACACGTTGCATACAGATCTGCATCTCAGAGTCTAGTTTCTGGGGACATTCGTTTTCCAGTGAGCCTGTGAAAACCAGTAGCAGCATCCCCAAAGGTTGCATGGCTCCCTCAGAGAAATCTGTTGGTAATACTATTATATTCTTGCCTTCTGACTGGCTACAGTCCTGCTGCTGTCTACAACAAGGAGCTGACTATGTTATAATTGTAAAGCAAAGAGGGACAGCAGATTTAACAGCATGCTGTCAGCCGTGGCAACCTTTGGGCATGTGTGAACGGCAGGGAAACTGTAAAGCACGGGAACATTAATAATGCTCTTTTCTGGGCGGTAAGATCAGAAGTGATTCTTACCTTCTTTGTACTTTCCTGTATTCCAAGCTTTACAGCAGAGGATGAATTATCCTTTCTATGGGAGGTTGGTCCCAAAGAGCTGTGCACTACTATTAGTATTCCCCCAAGCATAGCGGTATTCATACATAGGTGCTGGTAAGCATACTATCTGCCACTTCTATGGTAGCCAGCCAACTCTCACGTGTCCAATGGCTGGGACCTAGAGACCTCAAGTTTTGACTAAGGAGGTGTAAGTTTAAATGAAAGTGTCCCCCATGGCTCATATGCTTGAATTCTTGGTTCCCATTTGGTGGAACTTTTTGGGAAGGATTAGGATGTGTGGCCTTGTTGAGAGGTGTCACTGGGGGTGGGATTGGAGGCTCCATTTCACCCTCTCTCCCTCTCTCCTTCTCCCTCTCTCCTTCTTCTCTTCCACCCTCCCCCTTCCCCTTCCTCTCTTCTCTCTCTGCTTCTGTGTTCAACATGTTTAGCATCTGCAGCAGGGACTTGGCTCTAGAGGCCAAGCCTGGGAATAGGTAGGGGAGGAGAGAGAAGCCTCTGCCTTGCGGTTAAGTGTGTAAAGGTTTTACTCTGCAAAACCTCAGGAGTTAGGATTTTGAGATGTCAGAGCCCTTGCTTTCAGTTTTATTGGTGTGATTTGAAGGGCAACACATAAACTATGACTCCAGTCTGGTTGGAAAAGTAAACGTAAAGTTGACAGATTGGAAAGTGGTAATCTTCTCATCATTGTAAACAAGTACAGAAGGAGAGAACCAAGGGACATCCCCTTCAGGGCAGAATGACCAGAAAGGGCTTCATAGAGATGTAGATCTGTTGAGACATAGCAAAGCAGAGCACAGGACTCCATTCAGCTGGTGCCTTCCATCATGTCAAAGTCAAGTCAAATATCTTTTCCTTCTTCAAACTTTTACTGGTCACACTTCATGGGTGTTTTGTCACCCATTTTGTGTACAGTCAATACATCTTATTTTTGTGAAGGGCTGAAGTCAACGTAGCATATTTGGTAAGGATTGGCCTCTGTGGCAAAGGTTTATAATTTAATGTGTTCGATTCATCTTATAATTGCCGAATCTCTTCTCCACCATCATGCATAATGGCAAGTATCTTTTCTGTTAAATGTTTCTTATAAGCTAAAATAGGAAAATACGAACAGAGGGATGGATACAAGGAAGGATATATCATCTGGATCCTTGTTCCGATCTAGTTTCATGAATAACATGTATAGTTATTTGTTGTAGTGACGGAGAAAATTTATTCTGTCTTCCTGTGAAATCACCCAAGCTGGGTTTCTTGAATTCTAGTTGGGAACATAAGAGTGTCTGTTCAACAGACAGCTACAGCTAGTAGGCACAGGTTAGTTAGGGGGGTGAGAAGTCTATCAATTCTTATGATACCACCATTTGATACTGTTGAGGTTATTAACATTTTACAGTGTTTCTTAAGAAACCTAAGGCTGATATTATCCACCTTTTCTCTTTTTATTAATGAATGTTTAGATCTGCACTATCAAATACAAGAGTCATTAGCTACACATATCACTTTAACTTAAACTTTAAAAAAATTATTTTGTGCGTATCTGTGTTTTGCCTGCATGTATGTCTATGTATCCCCATGTGTGCCTGGTGCCCTCAGAGGCCAGAAGAGGGTATTGTATCACTTGGTATTACAGCTGGTTGTGAACTCACATGTTTCTATTTAAGTTAATGCCAACTAAATTAAATTAAAAAACTCTATTGCATTGGACACAATTAAAATACTCTGTGGCCCATGGGTAGCCACGTGCTACCAAGTTGGACAGCACAGATGTAGCTGTATGGCAGTGGTTCTCAACCTGTGGGTCATCACTTTTTCGGAGGTCAAATGACCCTTTCACAGGGTTCACCTAAGACCATCTGCAATTTAGATATTTGCATTAGAACTTATAACAGTAGCAAAATTACAGTTATGTGGTAGCAACAAAAATAATTTTATGGTGGAGCAGGTCACCACAACTGTATTGAAGGGTCACAGCATTAGGAAGGTTGAGAACCACCGCTGTAGAGCATTCGACTGGACAGCACTAGCTTAAGAGTAGAAGCTTGGTCTTTTAGAGTAATACTGAGAGATGGCAAAATCCAGAGCTTATGCAAAGAGGATGTTACAAATTGAACACAAAAAATAGGAACTATGAAGGACGAGTCTGAGTTACTTGTAGACAGTAAAGCTCGTCTGCTTTTTTTTTTTCCTGCGGTGGTTGTTTGTTTACTGGCCTTACTTACAGACAGCATCGGTGAAGGGTTACTGGCAGGAATGTACATGCGCCTAAGCAGCCACACTAGAAAGTCTGCACCAGGTGCTGATGATGGCGTCCTCATGGTCCCAAAGATGGAGCCTCCGTCCTCTAGTTATTTTCAGCCTCTATACTCTAGCCCCTCCCCTAGAACGGGACGCTGGCAATTAGGCAAAAATTGTGGATAAATGGCATGCGAAATGGATGGAATCCGGGAAGCATCCACTGAGCCTCCCAGACACCTCCCTCTCTGGGATAATCAACAGTCCACAGGCCTGCTCCTGATGGCCCCTTACAGAAAGGCGCAGCTGTGGTGGTGAAATGGTGGGCTGTTTTCCTTGGAGGATGGTGCTTTAGAACAAATGTGTATGAGAGGACCACATCCCCTAGTGGCAGCGGCACTGACCTCGCCTGGCTGCTTACTGTCAAATACTCACTTTCCCAGAAGCCTTTGTTTCCTCGGGACATTTAATGAGCCAATCCAGTTCAGGTCCTAACCAATCAGAGAGATCTGGATACTGCCTGTTTCCTTTAAAAAGCCTACACTGTTGCATCTGGATGTAGTCATCTTGAAAAGTGGCTGACCCCTACATGTATGTTTGCTCTGCAGAATAAAAGTACTCTTGCTTTTTGCATACGTCTTGGTGGTCTTTGTGGGGTGATTCTTGGACCCAACAGTATACAACAATCCTTTGAGGTGTTTTTCATCTCAATGTCGCAGAAGAGGAAACTGAGACACAAAGCGGCTAGAGGGATGTCCTGATTACTGCAACTATAGCCAGGGTTTGCACCCAGGCTTTCCAACTGAGTGGCTAGTGTCTGCCCTAAAAGCCACTTCTGCTGAGCCTAGTCTAAGGTGTTCATATCCATGTTAATCCATTTCACAGTCAATATGCAAAAGCTCTAATGCTATGTGTATCAGGAACCACGATTGCCTTGGGACCGAAAACAATGCGTTCCCTCATGAGCCACTGCCAAGGGATTCAAAGAAGCAAGCCACGTTGACTGAAGAGAAACTATAGAAAGGAGAGTTCGGAATGCTGCAAAGGACCTAATTATAATTTCTCTTGAGCTATCTCCAGTCTCCCAAGAGCCTTTCCTTGCCCATCTCTGTATTAGACCTAACATCCTCATAAACAAATCAAAAACATCATCAACAACGACAAAAACCCCTTCGGAATGTATTAACCTAACAAAACGCTGTTCTCCACCTATGCTAAGCATGCTCAGATAGCAGCTGAGCCGACATTTCTCCCATCTTGCACAAGCTGACTCTCCTGATATTTCTACCAATGTATTTTTTAAATGAAACCGTTCCACCTTGGAACACTGTATAGGGGAGACCTAAATCTGTGTTGCCAGGCCACAGTTATTCACATTTTAGCTCTGGGATAAAGTGTCTCTTACTCCCTTTGAGTTGAGAGCTGTATCATTGCATTGACAGTTATGGGGTCACATGTGGGACTCTGAGAATAACTCACCTTTCATAGACAGAATCACCTGGATGGGAGGGAGAACCTGCGTGGGCCTGTTGACTCTAGGCCGTCTGGTATAAATTAAAATGTAAAAAAAAAAAAAAAATCACAAATAAGCAGCCTACTTCTAATTGAAACGTAATAACGTTAACTGATCTACAGCCAAAATAATATAATTGGTAATTATATTACCCATAATAAGAGCCCTAAAACCTACTTGGGAGTTAAAATGAGATTTCAAAAGTAAATTAATTTTAAAATGTTTAGAGTTTTTATCAAAACCAAATATAGATTCTAAAAATAAGTCCCGCTCTTATCTCTTTCTCTGACTTTGCCTATTTGCTCTTTATCTCTTATCAAAAAAATTCATATCAAAAAGTTATAGCCTGTTTTAAGGTATTAACAAACTCTCATCTGCAAAGGCCGCGCTCCCTTATGAAGCTGTATTCACTTTGGTCCAGTCTTATATTTTTTCTGGAGTGTTTTTTTTTTTTTCTTTTAACTCTCACATTTCACTACAATGTCTTTACCACACAAACTAGTCCTAAATGTCTTTCTGCCTTAAGCCATGAATCTCAGTTTGGCCTGAAATGAGGTCTCTAGAGTTTAACGTGCTCCTCAGCCATAATAACCGAAATGGAACCGTGTCTCTGTGCCCTTGCTGACAACATTCCCAGGGTACACTGATTCGCCTTTAAGTACTGCGGCTGAGTTTTCCTGTCTGTCTTTGGCTGACCTACCCTATTAAACCTGGTTTGCCTGTCTGTAGCTGTATGCTGCTGCTGGAATGGCTCACCAAGGAAGACAGGGAGGCGTTTCTCATAGGCGCAAACCCTACCAGATCTCAACAGAGGGAACCACCATCACAGCAAGCACCATCTTCAACATTAGAACCCCAAGCATCTCAGCTCAGGTGTTTTTATTGATTCAGAACTTCTCAGGTGCAGGTCATAAACAATCAAACATCCCCCACGGAAATCCAACACCTGCAGACAATACGAAATACCAAAGCCTATGCATTCCTTTTTCCAACAGTGCACAAACACAGTTATTTTAAAGACAACAAAAACAAGCTTTCACAACACATGTCACCTTGGAGTCTCTGTTTTTCTAACCTGAGACCCACTAGGTGTTTGAGTACCACTGGCACAAAAACCAGACACCTTCTTAGCCCATCCGTATCATGTCGTATATGCGTCCTGAGCATCTCTTACCTCCAGAAAAGCTGCCAGAGACAGCATGGAAAACCACTCCGAGAGAGGGGGGGGGGGAGGGAGAGAGAGGCACGCAGAGAGAGAGGCACAGAGAGGCACAGAGAGAGGCAGAGACAGAGAAATCCACACAGAGACAGAGAGACACACGCACAGACAGATTACTTACGTCTACAGGGTGAACTCTGCCGTTTGATCTTTTGTGTTATTCACCCTGTCTCGTCTTAAAGAGATATTTACCTTTTTTGTTTAAGTGGGTATACCTAGATTTCCTGTAACTGTTGCGATGTGTGCCTGTCGTAATCGCTTTCATATGCTTTTGGTTGTTGTCACATGTTGTTTGTGGTAACATTGTTCACAAGCTACGGCTACTTCAATTTTTATTAAATTCATTTTTGTTGTATGCTAAAATAGTTATTTTTAGTTTGTACACCCAATTAAAACTTCATGCAGATTTACATGTTTTTGTGATTATGAGCTTAAAAGCCTGAAAAATACATACTGCCTTATAAACTTGAGTACTTTAAACATCTTAAAACCTATTAAGGTTTCATAAAGCCTTAAAATGCTAATTGTTTATACAAAACAACATGCATTAGAGTTTTAAGGTTAAGATTTCATTACACTATAAAATTTAATGTTGCTTCATAGACTTTGATAAGGATTTCCTTCCAAAAAAAATTCTAAATACACACACACACACACACACACACACCACACACACACACACACACACACACACACACACACACACATACACACACACACATACACACACACATACACACACACACACATACACACACACACACACACACACACACACACACACACACACACACACACATACACACACACACACATACACACACACATACACACACACACATACACACACACACACATACACACACACACACACACACATACACACACACACACACACACACACACACATACACACACACATACACACACACACACATACACACACACACACACACACATACACACACACATACACACACACACACACACACATACACACACACACACACACACACACATACACACACACACATACACACACACATACACACACACACACATACACACACACACACACACACACACACATACACACACACACACACACACATACACACACACACACACACACATACACACACACATACACACACACACACATACACACATACACACACACATACACACCACACACACACATACACACACACACACACACACACATACACACACACACATACACACACACATACACACACACACACATACACACACACACACACACACACACACACCACACACACATATACACACACATACACACACACACATACACACACACACATACACACACACATACACACACACACACATACACACACACACACACACACACACCACACACACATATACACACACACACACACACACACATACACACACACACATACACACACACATACACACACACACACATACACACACACACACACACACACACACATACACACACACACACATACACACACACACACACACACATACACACACACACATACACACACACATACACACACACACACATACACACACACACACACACACACACACACATACACACACACACACATACACACACACACACACCACACACACACACACATACACAGACACACACACACACACTCACACACACATACACATACACACACACATACACACACACATACACACACACACACACACACACACACACACATACATACACACACACACACACACACACACACACACACACACACACACTCACTCTTTAAATTTTTATTCCAATTAATAGTCATGGGTAACATAAAATCATATGACTTGTTTCTCAAAGTAGTATTGATATAAAATTATTAAATGTAAGGTTTTCTGGGCCTTTTTTGTTTGTTTGTTTTTGTTGTTTTGTTTTTTAAGACGAGGTTTCTCTGTTGTCACTCTGGCTGTCCTGGAACTCAGGCCATAGACCAGGCTGGCCTTGAACTCACAGAGATCCGCCTGCCTTTGAAATGTAAGGTTTTTAATTTAATTAATAAACATATTTATTTACTAAAGATCTTTGTGCTGTTTCCTTTTCACAGTGACGATTATAGGAGGTATAATCCTCCCGAATCAATAACATTCAAAATTGTATCTCAGAAGAGATTATCGGAAGCATGAGTTTGTACAGGTGTACTGTTATCTGTCTCCCTGTGCTTATGTTGTTATTTTAGCATCTGTAACCTGGATGGAGATTATCATTTGTTTTGTTTTGCTTTTGTTTCTGTTTTGCTTTTTTTCACTATAGCACAAAAGAAAACAGAAGACTGCAGTGCCCCTGGCTTACATGAGAAAGCACAGGCAAACACTTAGATCTCCTAGATGCTTGTGAGACTAAATATTTAAAAAATATTTTTAAAAATATTTTAGTGTCTTAGATCCTTGCCTTATCTTTCAAATAAATTATGTTTAAAATAAATAAGTTCGTTTCGCACAGTTAAAAAAATAAAAAATAAAAAATCCCAATGCTGGCTGCCCTATAAGCTAAGCTAACAAGTTCAATTAAAACAGCAAAATAATGACAAAGGGACCAGTAAACCATGTGACCACAGAGATAAAATAAATAGAGATGGCTGAAAAATGGTCCCAGATCTTTCTTTGGGACAATTAACATGAGTTTTTATATTTAAAATTTTTATAATTGTTTTAAGAACAAGATATATATATAATCATACAGTTCTGGTCAAAATGTCATCTCCTTGATTTGTGTCTCAATTCTGGCTCTACAACATACTCCCTATTGCTTTAGGATATAAATCAATTTTAAGAGACTATTACTCTTACTCCAGCATACAGCTTTTCCTGGCTAATTGCCCTCTGAGATAGTAAACTGTTTATTCCAAGGATTAAGAGGATGAACTATGTTTTTGCTTTTAGCAATGCTTTGTATGTATGTGAGGGTGCATCTGTATATAAACATTTAAAGGATCTTAAGGATTTCTTTTTGCCACTACTGCCTCTTTAAAAAACAAACAGACTTTTAAATATCCATATCTAAGCTTCAACTATGTAAAGGACGACTCTAAACATTTTTTAATTGTCATTTTAAATTCTACTTCAAAGGCCTACAAAGACATCTCAAGGTTTACACACAATCTCAATGTGTTGCACCATACTGACATATTTGGGACAACAATCCATCTTTATTTTTAGCTTTTTTTTTTAAGACAAAATAGAGGCTAGAGAGATGGCTCAGCAGTTAAGAGCACTGGCAGTTCTTCCAGAGGACCTGAGTTCACATCGCAACACCCACCCAGTGGCTCACGACCACCTGTAACTCCAGTTCTAGGGGATTCAACCAGCATTTCATGCACAAGGTGCACAGACATACATGCAAGCCAAACACTAATACACATAAAAAGAAATAAAACTTTAAAAACATTAAATAGTTTAGGTACACATATGCTAAATGATTGACATAGTTTATACAAAGGTGAGCAGGTGACTCAAAAAGATAAAAAAAAGTCATAAATGTCAAACTTTATCCTGCTTTGTATGCCTCATAAACCGAAATGAAAAGTAATGCTTTTTGCTTTTTTCCTAACAACTATTCATGTATTTTACCTGTATTTATAACCCTTAGACATCTAAGAACCCATGTGTGTGTGTGTGTGTGTGTGTGTGTGTGTGTGTGTATGTGTGTGTGTGTGTGTATTCTGTGCTTTATGTACGGACTCCTGAGTTTTGGTCTGCATGCCCAAGCTAGGACTGAGTTGCTCTGAGCCTCCTGCTTTTAGCCACTTCATGATAGAATCATGTAGAAGAGTCCCAGCAAACTAGAGCAGGCCTCTGCTACTTGTGTAGTGACTTCAGCAAAAGCTGGGAGCTTCCTATGGGGCCCAGTCATGTGCCTGGCCTCAGCTGCCACAGAGGGCTCCCCATTACCTTCCCCTGGCTGCCTGTGCTGGCACTTAGTGCACACCCTGCAGTGGGGGCAGCGATAGAGTCTCGGCACCCACCCGCCATATGCCAGCCTGGTTAGTCCCCAGGATCTGCACAGAGCAGGCCTGACTGGCCAGCTCCTAGTCTCTTATCAGAGCAGCACCGTGAGGTAGGCTGCCTGCCAAGTTGCACCGACACTAGGTTGGGTAATGCCCCCAGCCTTGCCAACTTCGATGGAATATTTTTTCACTTGTAACATATGTGACCACAGATGCTGCCACAAGCATCACGTGGCTCCGGGCTGCAGTGGAGAGGTAGAGCTCCGCCTCTTAGGTCTCTGTGGACGCTGGGCTTTGCCTCTTCCCTTTCCTGCCCAGTTGACTGCGCTGTCAGGTCTAAAGGGACTGTGAAGCAGAAAGAGGAAACTATCTACCTATAAAAGGAATTAGAACAACAAATACCTTTTGATTTTAAAAAGACTTTTCAGAAAGTGTTTTTTTTTTTTTTAAATTTTTTAATGCAATGTGCCTATATGCTAGATGCAGAAAAGCTGAGAGAATATAGAAAATCATTCATTACCCATGATGCCACAAAGTAGAGAGAGTGCCCTTAACATTTTGGTAAATTTCTCACTAAAAATTATATATATACCCAAAGCCCTAGAGAAAATGAATTTTCTGCATGACTAGGGATGGCTGTGGAAGGGTCAATGCAAGTAAGTTTTCCTCTTGCCTGTGGAATTCTTCTATAGCAAAACCCATTAGAAACAGTCCTACATATGGCTATCTGGAAAGGCTAACAATGACACTATTTGGCATTTTGTTAGTGATGTCTTTAAATTTAATTCCATAAATAATAAATATTTAGCTTAGGCCAGTGTCCATAGGGTGGCACTTTACCTCAGATCCTGTCCTGAATGAGGGGAGAAGGGCAGAATGCAGCAGTGCTCTCTCTGGCAGGGATGCGCCCAGCCCATCCTGCCGGCTCACAGTCCCCTGGTAGGCTCGAGCCCACACCAGGCAGAGAATTCAGGACCCAAAAGGCAGCACTCAACTCTTCCCATAGACATCCAGCCACAAGGCAACTGGCAGAGCCTGGATTCAGTATCAGGCCTTGTAGGCCTCGGGCGGGGTGCTCCTGGCTGCAAAGCACACAGTAATCCTTAAAAAAGAGGGCCGCTGATTTGAGACTATAAAAAGCTTAGGTTCTCACCTCTGATGAGCCAGGCACCTAATCTTCATTGTCAGCAGCACCTATGAGACACACCTCTGGACCTGCAAGGATGTTTCCAGAGGGGATCAACTGAGGAGGAAAGACCCTCCCTGAACGTAACCCTCACCATCTATGATCTGGAACCCTAGACTGAATAAAAGAAGAAAAAAAGAGGCAGCCATTGTACCAGCATCCTTTTCACTGTGTCCCGTGCCTCTGAATGGCGAGGCACTGAGGAGACTCAGCCACGGGCTGCTGCCACCATGGAGCTGTCTGTACTTCACCCATGCACCACGATGGGCTGTATCCCTTAAATGCAGAGTCGAAATAGATCCTGTCTTTGAGTTGCTTCTGACAGATATCTTCACAGCCGTGAGAGATGTAATTAACAGCACCTCGATCATCTTTCTTTATCTCCAGTGTAAAATAACTGTCTTCTGGAACGGTGCTCTTTTCGGTGAGCTCCTCAGGGGAGCGCCTGTCATCTGTCTGTATCCTTCACCTCTGAGGTCAGGGGTCACCCTGCCTCCATCCATGACTCCTCTGTCTGGAAATGGTGAAGGTGCTGAGCTTGGCTGGCCCTTGGCTCGTCCCAAGGAATCGTTTATAGGGAAAAAGCAGCACCTGCCATTCCCACAGTGCCTGCAGATTAATGTCGACTGAAAGTATTGTGAAAGTAATTTGCAGGCACAACAAAAGATGGGAACAAATCTTGCCAAGAGTTCTGAGAATCATCCCAGTAAAATTCCAAGTATCAAAGTGAGCAATTTCCCGACCAGCTTTCAGTGTTACAAGTTAGGGCTACTCAATGGTATTACCCATAATGCACCTCTGAAGGACAGCAGCTTGAGCCCTCTACTCCTCTTGAAATGAATATTTAACTTATTCAGGGCTTCATTTCTAGTGCTGACTTCATTTCTGTAAGGTACTGATCTGTAATGCCATATTAATTTGTAGGCTGCTTCCCTACAGCTCTCTCTCCAAGTACCTGGAGAGTTACGAAAATATTCACCCCTCGGAGCTCCCAAATCGGTTTTCTTGCTTATGTTCTGTGAAAGTACCCAGGCTTACCATCAGAATGGGATTGAGATGCACACACTTCTATTACTGAATCCTAATCAGGGGAGGGAAGCCATGTGTGTCGGATCGATTCCTCCCCCGCCCCCCAAACAGAGCACCAGTTTTCATTTCCAAAGGCATCTGAACAGGAATCAGCTGTCCGGGTACCCAGAACAGCTTGTTTCTGCAGAGAAGGCTGAAATGGACCTCTTGAGCCTGAGTTAAGCAAATGCTAGCAAAGCTATCAGGACCCCGGTAAGCCAGATGGCAGCTGCCACACCTTGCCAGTTACCAATCAGCATCCAACAGTTGGGCCTGACCAAAGGACAACTGTCCTTGACTCTGGCTTCTGATCATCTGATGGTTATAAATAGAAGCTCGGTGTCATGAAAAAGAGCAAAGTACTTGATCCAGCAATCCGGGAAGTCTGATTGAAAACTGAAAACGGCAGAACCATTGAGCATCAGGATGAAGCTTGGGAATGGGAAAAACACTAAGTCTGAGGAGAAGGAGTGTGCCAGCACGAGGCATCTGTAGCCAGAAGCTGCAGGCATTTTTATGAATTCCAGAATAGCTCTGGATTGAAGAGGAAGTCATGTGGACGCATGCAGTTACCGAAATGCAAAAATCCTCCTTGAGATTTGACAGGTAGCAACTGACAGAGCTTGCTTAAGAAGATAGGAAAGTAAATCCAGTGCCAAGCTTTTCCAGACCAAAAATGACACTAGTCCATGAATCTGCTTCATGTAATGTAAACTAACCACTTATGTTTCGTATTGGAGATAAAACCCAATGCTTGAGTATTTTGTTCTTTTATGTATGGTCTGAGTTAGCCTAAAATATATCATTTGGAAGAAACTTTCCTTGTGTTCTAGGGCTCAGTACCCATGTCACCCAAAGACAAAGGACAGAAGGACAAAACAAAACTGGGGTTATGGGATCTGTTGGAGGACATTCTAGATACATTTATATACCCTAGATAAAGACCAACAAGCCAAAAGAAAGGAAAGAACAATGGAATAGAACAAAAACAGGAGAAGAGCTGAGCACCAGAGAGATAAAGTAAACTGTCCCTAACTCTAACCCTAACCCTAAATCAGGCCACACTTTCAAAGGTTGAGACATAACCGTGAGCAAGGCCAGGAGCCTCCAGCCTGAGTCCCATTTCACTAGAGACAGCTGGGAATGTCCTTCATTGCTGACAACTGGGACAGGAATGTGGGGACAGAATCAGCAAAACTGTGGACTCGGTGAGGCTCCAGGAAGCTGTGTGTGTGTGTGTGTGTGTGTGTGTGTGTGTGTGTGTGTGTGTTTCTGTGTGTCCAGCACAGCTCCTTCCTTCTTGGGAACTCTGATGATCTGCTGACTGGTGCTCAGATGGCGCTCTTTCAAAGTTAAATTAAAAGCTACTCTTCATGAGCAAGGAGTCATACTTTGAGGCTCGAGAGACTGACAGCCACTGAAAACTTAGTGAGGCTTTGAAACAGAGCTTGTATCTGGTCCCTCATCTGTGTAGACGTAAGGACCAGTCCTATGCAGTCTGCAAGACAAGTATTGTTTTCAGCCTACAGATGGATCAGTAGTCCCTAGCCATCTCAGAGAGCACAGGAGCACCGGGTGAGACACCTTTACTTCAAAGCTGACACTCTGATCAGAAGCCACTTCATAGCTGGGCGATGGTTGTACATGCCTTTAGTTCCAGCACTAAGGAAGCAGAGGCCGGTGGATCTCTGTGAGTTGGAGAACAGCCTGGTCTACAGAGTGAGTTCCAGGACAGCCAGAGTTATAATAGAGAAACCCTGTCTTGAAAAACCAAATCTCTCTAGATATTGAAGGCATCAGAGATCTCAAGCACTTCTGGTGGTGGCCTCTTCCCTTGTTTAAGGATAGAGTCTGTTTATCACCATTTATTTGACAAAGAGTTTCTTGGTTGTTTTTCTTTTTCTATTATTTTTGGGGTGTTTTTTTTTTAAATGGGGACTCATGTAGACCAGGCTGGCCTTGAACTCCTCAATCTACCTGCCTCTACCTTCCCATGTGCTGGGATTCTAGGCATGAGCCCCCAAGCTTAGCTCTCTTGGCTGCTTTTCATTATTCAATCAAATTAACCTCCATCCAAACCTAGAGGATCTCTTTTTCTCTTTTTCTTTCTCAGTGCACAAATCTTTCCTTCTTTTTCCTAGCAGGTTCTGTAACTTTGGTCCCTTGTCTCAGGTCACTTCCCACTCAGAGATTCCATGAAAACCAGTACTGTCTCAGCAATGAAGGTGTCCCCCTCACAACCTGGTACTTGGAAAGCAGTCGGAGAGAGTGCGATCAACAGTAGCTGGCAGCAGAATTTTCCAACTGCACAAAGGTGTCTCGGCGGTTAGCGTTGCAAAGTTATAGGAAAACGGGTGGACCTCCTGGTGAGTCTGACTTTCCAAGATACAGATTCTCAGAAGAGCCTGCTGGAAGCTACAGTCAAACAGTTTTTATCTTGAAGGCTTTTATAACTAGGAGGAGTCGTCGATAAGCTCATCGAAGAACATCCTAGGAGTGCCGGCATCAGGGTGAAAAAAGTAAATAAGCTTGGGGAAAGTCCATTCCTCCACATTCACACGCAGAGACCGACTGCTGCCCCCACCCCCACACAGCTGCTTTTCGTGGAGAGATGCCAGGCACTTGGGCATAACTACCTTGGCAGCATAGGCTTTGCTTTGTCAGTGGGATCACGACTTCCCTGGAACCACCAAGGCCCATGGCCCCCAGGGGCTTATCACCAGGGCCAGCAAGGTATGACTTCTGATTTCCTCCTTCTGAGCTCCGCCCCGTTTTCCACCCCTCCCCAGACACTGTGAGAACACCTAAAATTATGAAGTCTCCTTCAGTTATCACAGTGTGCGGGGTGACCTGTTGGGAAAGTTTGTTTTCAGTATGTTTGAAATTGTTTCCTGCACTGTTGGGTGAGGGGCTTCCTAGGGCTTGGCATTTTGTATTGTCTGCAGGTGTTGGATTTCTGTGGGGGTGTTTGATTGCTTATGATCTGCATGTGGTAGCAGTAGAACACCTGAGGAGCTCTAAAAGAATACAAACACAAGCTGAGACGCTCAGGGTTCCACTGTCTAGGCTGGCGCTTGCTACGGCAGTGGTTCTCTCTGCTGAGGTCTGGCAGGGCCTGCACCTATGAAAATGCCTCCGTGTCATCCTTGCTGAACACAAAGCAGAGCCTGTACTGTACCCATTGTACTGTTACAAATGGTAACATTTGTCATCCAACGTGGACACAAGCAAGAACAAGAAAAAGAAACTCCAGACTTTCAATAGTCTGTTTTGTTTTCCTCAAACCTGTCCAGTTACCAGCAGGGCAGTCTTGACAAGACACATCTGCTATGGTGAGGAGAACTCCACCCCATGAAGGAACCCTTCATACAGACAAGGTGACCAGTTGTTTTTCCTGCAAACAAGACTCCATCTTAAAATCTGGAAAGTGTCAGGGGTTGCTGGTTTTGAAGTCATGAAGGGGTCTTTGGAGAGCTGAGGCTTGGCACTGTGAAAGGCCAAGAGAAGCCATTAGTGAAGGTGCAACCAAAGTAGGAGTTGAAGGCCCAGCTTGAAGGGGTCAGGCGGAGAAGTCGAGGCTTGGCACTATGAAGAGAGCCTAGGAGAGGCTATTGGTGAAAGTGCAGGCCAGTGGCAGTAAGTCCACCGAGTTGCTTGACAACCTTGGCATTCATCTAAAAACTGACCAAGTATGACTAAAACTAATGTGGATACTACCATTAAAGAGGCCATTTTACTTGGGATCTATCATTAGGAGCAACAGAACAGACGCTGAAGCTCATTCCAAGAATTGGTTTATTAAAGGAAAAAAAAAAAAAAGCCAGGTGGTGGCGGTCCACGCCTTTAATCCCAACACTCGGGAGCAGAGGCAGGTGGATCTCTGTGATTTTGAGGCCAGCCTGGTCTCCAGAGTGAGTTCCAGGACAGCCAGAGTTACAACAGAGACACCCTGCCTCGAAAAACCAAAGAACAACAAAAGAATTGGTTTGTGTGACCATGGGGCCTAGATGGACAGACATGAGTCTGTCCAGACACATGTCTGCAGACATGAGCTGCAGGCTGCAAGAAGGATCTTTATGTGAAGTGAAACCTTCAGTGAAACCTCAACTCTGCTTTTGGATTGACTGGTTCAGGGCTACCCAGATCATCTAGGGAATTTTTACCGATCCTACGGAACACCTCTCTGCTACACCTACGCAGGTTCTCGAATCATTTGAGACTGTTTCCTTACTCTCAATGGCCCACAAAGCTGACCACCCCAGAGGAACATGTTCGTGTCCTTGCTTTAAGAAATGGTCTCTTGCTCAAATTCAATTTATAGCTGAGGGTGACCTTGAACTCCTGATTCTTCTGCTTACCATCCTGAGTTCTAGGATTGCAAGCATGTATCACCATCATGGGATGTTGTTCTAGATTTTCAGATAGAGGGATTGTTCTATATTGCAGAAGCTTCAGTGGTCCCAGGATCTTATCCCAGAATCTTATCTTATCACAGTGTCAAACAGAAAATGGGCAACAAACTAATATTTACTGCATGAATCAGATCACAGCAGGATTGGGAGTTGGGCACAAGATGTGAGCTCATCTCTCAGTGGGCAGCAGGACCCAGGCAGAGCCAGGGTGTGCGCATGATTGCTAGGTTTAGGGCTGGGACACACACACTATGTCTCACCGATTGTATCTAAGCAAAGGAAGTTAACTTTCACCAAGGACCTCACAGAAGGGGAGAATTCACGTGGAGAAGCCAGATGCTCTGCAGCTGGTGGGAAGTTTGGCAAGAGGAAAGCTGTGAGGAGGGACAGCCAGTCTTCGCCACAGCCTCCCCTGCCAAAGCTTTGCACTCCAGTCCCCAACCCCAGCCAAAAAGAGCAAAGTGAGAAGAGCAGCTGCAAACCAGAGTTTACCAGGCAGGTCTGGGAGTCTAACCACCTGACTTGAGAGGAAGTGCTTCCCTTGTGACCCTTAGTTTCCCACTCAGCACACCAGCGTGCTAGTGGCCAAGCCTCTAGACCACAGAGTAAGTTTACTGCAGTTGGAGCCGGACCCTCAAGGTACTCCCTCCACAGGAGCTGCCCGGAGCTCAAAACATCACTCAGGGACGAGGAAGGAAACCCACAGTCATCTTCTGGGCCTTGGGGACACATGGCCTCCTGGGTCACAATCAATGCCAGCGATGGTGTGGACCCCTTAGGATCTGAGGGAGTGAGTTTTCTAAAATATTAGCTGCATGAAGTCTTCCGGAGTACTAGAACAGGAGAACAGAGGCTAATAAGGGTTCTCACACCACTGCAGGAGCCAAACTGTAGCCCGAAAGGGTGACCACCCTGCTAACACCAGCTCTTTTTATTGATGCTCTATGTCTAAGTGTTCTATTAATGAAGCTATAGTGGGGAAAACAGCGGGTTTGCTGGCTGACTGCTGAAAACAAAGCATGGTCTTCATTATCCTCCCCATCCCGGCCTCATTTTATGTCTCGATCCCACAGAGGAGTCTCTGGCCAGCAAGAAAGCAGGAATGTAGTTGACTAGGCAGGATAAAGAGAGGACGAACAAACGGAGCCAAGAACATCACAACGGAGCTCAGCCAAGGTTTATCTCTCCAAAGAGCTGCCAACCCTTTTCTCGGCTGAATGAAGATTTCACGTTTTTTTTTTTTTTTTGCCTCCGATTATGGGGAGAAACATGGGAGGGGGTCCAGCCCAATTTATTACTATTTGAACATTGTCTCCATTAACATCCAACAGCACTGACTCTTCCTGGACACCGTGGAATGGGCCGCTCTGCTGTGGCGTGATACCACTGTGATGGGAATATATAAAGATGTAATGTCAGCCTTCCGGGAAGTCAACAATGTCAAGGAAAATCACCTGCTAGGAATGCTCAGTTCCCAGATATCTTTAACCAAAAGGGGCCAGCACTGTGATGTGCAGCGTGCACTGTCCTTGGAGAAATAGAAGAAAATATGACCTGCTAAGGGAAGTAAGCCTTGCTGTCACAAAATGTTTGTCTCAGAGTTGCTGAGATGGCTCGCTGGGCAAAGGCATTTGCCACCAATCCCGACAACCTGAGTTTAATCCCTGGGGCCTAGGAAAGAACTGACTCCCACAAGTTGTCCTCTGACTTCACACACACACACTAAGTAGTAAGTAAGGAAATAAATAGATGGATAAACTTTAAAATCTTCCATTGATCAGGGGACCCTAACCTGTCCTATAGCTTTGCGTTTAAGAGCATCTTACTCAGATAACAGAAGAGCAGAGATACACAAACCTCAGGCATCCCTCATCTTCTCACTTGCTTCTGCTCGCTTCTCACTCGTCACCAAAGATACAAGGCCGTGTGGGAAGTGAGGTAGAAGCAGAGAAGGATGCAAATATTTGGGGGTCTCCCACTGTCTTCATCACCCATGGAAACCCCAACGACAACATAGCTGTGGCCACTGTTTATCTGCTGATCAATTCAATGAGATCTTAGAGTTTTGGTTCTTGCTTGCTTTTCCCCCCAAGTAGCCCAGATTAAAGTTGAGATCCTCCTGCTTCAGCTCCCTGAGCGCTGGAATCACAGGCACAGGCCAATACAACCGAATCAGTGAGTGTTTCTGTGGCCATTTTGTGACAGACTCTGTCCCAAGCTCAAAAGATCCATCAAAGACAACGGGTCCCGGGAAACGTCCTATCCCGTTGTTCAGAGTTCATCCGACCGGAGAAGCAGAGGCTGCTCCCCTAAAGAATATGGGTGCCATCCTCCAACCTGGCCACTGCCTTTGCACACCACCCCTCAACAACCACGAGGTGCTTTGTAAAACAGAACCAACACAAGCCATGCGTTCTAAGCCCTGCAGTGGCCTTCACTTCACTCAGCAAATCCAAAGCCCTCCGCTTGTGGGGTGGCCTCCGTGCCACAACCATGGCTGGCCCGCCGCCGTCTGGCCTCTTGCTCTGTTCTTCCTCCTCTACCATTTCTGCCCCATGGGTCTCCGCCTCGTGCTGTTCTCCATCACACACTGAAACCACCACCGCCACAGGACCTTTGTACTCACCAACTCCCCGCCCTAGACTTTCTCCAACTCTCCATCCGGCTCCCTCCGGAAGGTCCCCGCTGAATGAAATGCTGCTCTGTAGACAGGCCTCCAGTGCACATTTTCCCTGAAGAACCCCCCCAGACTCATCCTCCGTACCCTTGTTTGCCCCGCTAAGTTGCTGGCACTTCCTGCAGATGCTGTTCTCATCAGTTTCTCCCGCATCTCTCCCTGCTCTCCTTTCTTTCCTTTCCAGTTTTTTGTAACCGTCTTTATAGGATTCCCATACCACGTACCCCACCTCTTTAACACATACAGATCGATGATTTGAGATATATTTAGTCATGCGACCACCGCCGTGATCAATTACAGATTGCTTTCATCACCTCAAAAGGAAGCCGTGTCTTTACTCCTGTCAGCCCTAAGCAGCTTCTTGATCAACTTCGTATTTTCTCCACACTCACTTATTCTGCGTATTTCATGTACACCAGATCATGTAATATATGGTCTTCTGTAACTTGCTTTTTAAAACTTTAGCATGTTTTCGAAGCTCATTTGCATTTTAGCATATATCAGCTGTTTTAAATGCCTGCCTTATACCGTATGAACAGCCCACGTTACGTACCAATTGGTGGGCATGGCATTACCTCTATCCTTGGGGTATTTTGAATAATATCGGTGCACACAGTTATGTTCATTTCATTCAAGTATTCCTAGGGGTGTGGAGCTGCAGAGTGGGGTACGACTGTAGGTTCAGTCGTCTGAAGATCCGTCAAAATGTCTTCCGGCGCGGCTGGGCCTTATTACACTCCCACCAGAAGCATGATATTTGTCATTTTTTATAGCTGTGTCAACACTTGTTATTATTTGACTTTTTTATTCTAAATCTCCTTGTGAGTATGAAATGGTATGTCACTGTGGTTTGTTCTGCTTCTCTAGTGGCTAATGAGATTGAATTTATTTCTGTATGTTTTTATTCTTAGAGAAATGCTGATTTATATCCTTTGCTCATTTCTGACCACGGTGCTTGTCTTCTAAAGAGTTCTTAATTGTGATCACGGTGGAGCTACATCCCAATAATTGAACTATAAGTCAGAAGCATGTTCAATAAGCCCACCCTACTAGATATCAAATACGGTAACTTAGCAACTCAGCACACTGTAGAGTGCTGATTGTTTGATCCCTCCGTTGCATGGCCAGCTTGATGCTGTTTCTTACTACCATCACCCGGGAAGCGGTCACAGCTCAAAATTTGAGGTAGAGTTTTTACTGAACATGTAGAAACTGAACATACTGAACATCTTTGCAGCAAAGTACAAAACCTTTTGATTGAATCATCACAGGTCAGACAGCATCTCCATCCTGGGGTCAGACAGCATCTCCATCCTGGGGTCAGACAGCATCTCCACCCTGGGGTCAGACAGCATCTCCACCCTGGGGTCAGACAGCATCTCCACCCTGGGGTCAGACAGCATCTCCACCCTGGGGTCAGACAGCATCTCCATCCTGGGGTCAGACAGCATCTCCACCCTGGGGTCAGACAGCATCTCCATCCTGGGGTCAGACAGCATCTCCACCCTGGGGTCAGACAGCATCTCCATCCTCAGCAAAGCCCCAGACCTTCGATCTGTAATAGTCCTATCACGTGGGGATTTTTTTTCACTTTCTCAAGTGTTTGTCAAAACAAAATTATAGTGAAGTCTACTCAGTGTGTTTTTTCTTTTATTGTTTGTGAAAGAAGGTTAAGAAGATTTTAGAGTTTTCTTCTAAACGTATTTGCTGTTTGGACCGTCACATGAGGTTTCTGACTCATTATGAGTTGATCGGAGCAGCGACACCCCGCGTCCAGTCCCTGCCTGCGACTGTCCAGTTGACAGTTTGCTCCCGGGCAGCACCACCAACTAGGCAGGTGTGAATCCTAGAGCTTAGATTCTTATTTTGTCAAGATTATTTTTACCCAGTTGGTGTTTCTTGCAATTCCACGTGAACTCTGGAATCATCTTGCAAATTTGAACAGAGGAACCCACTGGATGCTGATAGAGATGGCTTGAGGTCAGTGTGTATAGAGAGGCAGAAGTGAGGTTTGTATGCAGGTCTTCCCACCTTCATCCTTGATGAGCCACTTACTTATGTGGTGCCCGAGTGGACTCTTCAGAATTCCTACATACAAGACTTTGTATAGGGCAGAGGGAGTTCTACTTTCTCTTTCCAACATGATACTTTTTAAAATTTTCTTGCCCATTTGATTCCTAACCTTTCTAACCACGTTTTATTTTTCTTCACAGTCCTAATCACTAATCATCCATTAATAACTCACATAAAACTATCCCTGCTGGTGCGCAAGCTCCCTGAGGGCTGGTGCTTTTTCTACTCTGGTCACTAGGTTCTAGTCACTCTGGTTCACTCCAGGTTCTAGAAGAAGCCTTGCACATAATAGATGTTCCATGAATACATAGGCTCTATGTCAGTGAGCCTTCCAAAGAAACGTGGTCCTGGTCTTAGCATTCTGTTGACACCTGGTCCTGGCTGGAGTTGAGCAGGTGAAGGTATCCAGGGCCACTGGGTCAGGGTGCCCACCTTTTCATGAGCCAGCACAGGGCGTCGTAAAAGAAACAAACAGCTTCTCCAACACCAACAAACGTCTCCATTTCTTAAAAAAAAATTGTTTTCACTTTATTTTTTTCAAACTTGCAAATAAATAAAAACATCACAGATCAACATTAACCAGACTCAAAGTCTATACAACTTAATGAACTTATACACAATTAGAATTGGCATTTGGAATGGAAGCTATGAGTGTCATGTTAAACTTTATACTTTCAGAATCAAGGATAATCAAATAAAATTATGCACTCATCCACCATACAAAGCAAAGTATCTGTGGCAGAAATAGAACTAGAAAGATAATTAGCTTTACTCTCTCTTTCATATCTTGTGTCCATTACCTACATTCAGTCCTTCCTCATCATCTTTATATTTAGCCTTTTTGTTCCCTTTTCTTCATGCTGTAATGTATCCAATATGCATTTGTTTACATACCTGCATACATTGTTAGCTAGATTCTGCATATGAGAGAGAAATGTGGTCTCTTTCTAATACTGTGACATCACTTAATCTTCTATATTCTAAGTCCATCCATTTTCCTTAAAAATTTTAAGCTTCATTTTTCTTTGCAGTGAAGAATATTCCTCAACTCTTGTTATCCACTCAGCAGCCAGTAGACAACTAAGTAGATTCCAATTCTTTGCTACCAGGAATAAAGGAGCAATAAGCATGAAGGTGCAAATAACTCTATGGTAGGGCATGGGGTTCTCTGATATGCTCAGAAATTAAATATGGTCATATGGTAGTTCTATTTTTAGTTTTTGGAGAAACCCAGGGAACCTACAAGAACCCTCATTGCCCCTCTAACCTTAGGAACTGCACCCCCTTGTGGTCAGAAGGCTGTGGCAGGCACCAAGGGGTTTTGAACAACCGACCGTTGAGCTGCAGGTTGAGGACATAGCTAGAGTTGTTAAAGGCAAGACACTGCATGGCATCCACCTGCCCAAACCACACAACCACCTGCCTCTCGCCTGCCAACACCTTCTCCCTGCCCAGCTCTTGCTGCTTCATCAGAACCATCTTTTGTCACTGTGAAAAGGTTAATGAATGGAGCAATAATGATACAGTGGGTGGGAGGGGCTTCTGGAAGGCGAAAAACAACAAACAAACCAAAAAACAAAAACCAAACATGGACGAGCCAATCTGAACAAGGAGGGAATGGCTTGGGCTAGTCCACACGCACTAAGATCTACCAGGAAAATGAGCTATTTGTAAAATGTATCTCCCCTCCCCGCCCCCCATCTCTCATCCAGGCAACTGAGGCACCCGAGGGAGAGGAAAGGAGTTTTTATTTCTTTTAAAGTAGCTTCACATCTCTCGACAAAGCAAAGTCAAGGTTACGGAGTAAAGCACAAGAGACATTCTCAAAGATCTAAGGTATGGCGAAGAAGGCTCTGAAATTCGTCGGGGCCTCTGGCTTCTTTGTTCCAGAGCAAGGTGAGGAAAATGAGGGGGAACTACCATGCCTTATATAAGGAGAAGGAAGGGAAGCCCAAGGTTTCCAGAGAAGTGTAGGACAAGAACCCAGTGGATGGATGAGTAAGGTCTCTCTTTAGAGGGTGGTTCTGAGTGATCACAGGTGCTTTGCGTGTACTTTCCCACAGAATTACAGAATAAAATGCTGTGGGCTCAATATTCTTTAGTTGAAAGTATCTGGAATGTTCTTACACTCAAAGCATCTACCTCAAGGTCTGTGGCTCAGAGAAGAGACTTGAGTAACAGCTCGTGCACAGAGTGCCCAGCACATGCGCAGTATCTGATGTTCATTCGGTAACTCTTCCTGCATATCTTAGCAGCGAGCTAGGCTACTGACCCCACTTTGTAAATGAGGACATTTGGAAGCAACCTTTGCTAAAAGCATGTTGCACAAAGCCCTCCGGCTAGTGCAGCAGAGCCTGAACTTGGACTTAGGTCATCTGACTGGAGAGTTACCACTTCATTTTTTCCCCCTTCGGTCTCCACAGTTTGTGGTGACGATTCTACTCTGTCTGAAGCTATATCCACCATCAGACAGGAAGGTTACAATCAGTGTCTCAGGCTATGAGGTACTGAAAAATTATCCACATGGTATGTTTATAAGTCCCAAATGCGCCCATCAAAAATGGGTTTTTGCTTTTCTGTACTATCAAAATCTTAAAGCCGCTCCGTTACCCACTAATAAAAAATTAATTAAATGATGATTTGCAGATTAAAGTGGAATATATGGCAGACACCAAAAAAGAATGAGCAAGATCAATCTATGGCGATGTAGAAGCTTTGGAGGGCAGGGAAAACCACAACTGTAAAAATAATTGTGTGCTTATAACTTCCAGGATAGGATACGTAAGACTATAACCCTGGCTAATACAGGGGTCAAGGTAAGAAATGCTAACGTGAACTGAATATTCAATGTGCACCACCGCACTGTACGCTCAAAATGATTAAGATAGTGCATTTTATGTTGCATGTGTTTCGCCACAAATGACAAGAAGTGAAAGCAGGCCTGGCGAGATGGTTCTGTGAGAAAGCACACTCGGAAAGCCTGAGGGCCAGAGTCTGGATCGCCGGCACTCATGGGAAAGCTATGCATAGCCCTGTGTGCCTGTAACACCAGTATTGAAAAGCAGCAACAGGCGGATCCTGAAAACTCACTGGCTGGGCAGCCTCGCAGACTGTGGACCTCGGGCCCAGGGACAGAGCTTGTCTCAAGGAATAAGACAGACAGCATGAGAGGGAGACACCCCACGCCTTCTCTGTTCTCGGGGTACGCGCGTGCGCACACACACACACACACACACACACGTGCATATACCACACACCAAGCCTTCCACCCTCCAAAAATTTTAAAGCAAAAATAATTTTTAAAGTGAAAAGGGGACTGACAGTTAATTCTCGTCCTTTACCTCCCTGCTCTGGTTGATGTTTGTACGCATTGAGCATTTGCCTTTGTATCTAGCTCAATGAAAGTAAAATAAATGCATTTTAAAAAAAAAGAGCTTCCTTGAACATGCCCTGTGAACCGTCTGATTCAGAAATCACCTGACACATTCTGTTTTCCTGGAATTTATCTCAGACAATCTTGTTTTGGTGAACAGGTAGTTCTTGTGTCATTTCGGTTAGGACTTCAGAGAACACATTATCCCAGAGCCCTCTGCCTCCTTGATAAAGCAATGTCTTCGTCATCTTTTATGGATTTTTGTCTCTGCTTATGCCTTCAAAATGTGAGCCAGGATATGAGAATGTACAGAGAGTATGCCAGAGGCTATAAACCGTGTGCGTCAAGGTTAAAGATAAAACCTAGGCAAATAGCTAACAGAGAACATCACCATCCACCGTAGGCTGTGTTTCCTTCCATCCTGCCTTTCTCTATATGAAAACAAGGACTGAGCCTGAAGTCCTAAGACTTGCTCCCTGACTCAAAGTTTTTAAGATTGTATGAATAAAGGAATCTCAATGTCTGGAAGAGACTTTGGAGGTCACCTGATTTCCGACCCTGGCCTGACAGCTAATGTAAATGATGACCTTTGACAAGTGTGGAACACAAACCAGGGAAACCTAGGGAGAGCTCCCCCACCCACAGAGATCAGCTGCCTCTCAGCTCCAGCCAACTTACAGGAACAGCGTGGCAAGAGCAGCTCTTAGCAAGCTTTCAAAACATGCATCTGTATGCAAATGGTTCCAATTTTTGTGTGTCAGCAATTAATGTAAAAAACAAAAGGAAGAAAGAAAGAAAGAAAGAAAGAAAGAAAGAAAGAAAGAAAGAAAGAAAGAAAGAAAGAAAGAAAGAAAGAAAGAAAGAACGCATTATGGTGGCCAAGCAAAACATGTCTGTTGGCTGAATTGAGATGTGGTCTCAAATGGAATCCAACTCTCTTGATTTTATAGAGAGGCAGCCAGGGCCCAGAGGGAAGTGGAGTCACTTGCATAGAGCCCCAGGGATGGGGTCAGGAGAGGAACTTGGGGAAAAAAAACAGTTCCCCTACCAGCTAGTCCTCTTTTCCTAGCTCAATAACAGACATTTAACACAGCAGCAACTTACTTGAGACATGGGATCAGCCGCTCTGCCCCATGCACACACGTCAGTCAGCCTACAACCCAACAACCGAACCTCAGCTATGAATAGAAGACTCAGCTTCCATTATGCACACCTTTCCCTTCATCCCTGCTATAGCCAAGAGGCCCACTTAGGGAAAGCGGAGAAAGGTGGGAATTTTTACTCTCAGGCAGTCCGTGGGAGGAGTGGGAAAGTCTTCACTTTCCAGGGGAATATTTTTGCAAGCTTTTGACTGGGAAGGCTGTTAACTTGGTTTCCCAGGAAGCATCACAGACCTCCACATAGAGGGCCCCCACAGCTGCTTTATAGTCTGGGCCTTTGCCACAAACTCGTGTTCCCCATGTTTCAAGAGGAAATTAACCTGCTGGCTAAGAGTGTAGGCTCTGGAGCCAAATGGCCTGGGTTCACATCAGCTCCTTGAAACCTATCAGCAGGTGATCTCAGACAGCACTTGGGAACTGATATGCCATCGCCTCTCCAACTGTTCACTAGGAAGGAGCAACGTTCACACCTGTCCTGTGGGACTGTGGTGACGACCCAGTGAGTTCCCACGCACAAGGCACCTAGAAGGCACTACGTGGTCAGCTGCATCTTGCGGTCACCCACAGAGCATTGCAATATTATAGATTCTTCCCATCCCCAGAGACCAGGTCCATGTGTGCCCCAGCACTGGAGTTCTTTACATCCACCGTGGCGACTTCAATGCACAAGACTCAGAGGGGTTCACCTCTGAGAAAGGAGCTTGGGAATAAACAAGTGTTCTCAGAATGATCAGTCAATAGCATTTTGTGGAGGGTCTCTGGGTCCTGAACAAATTAGCAAAGGCGATGAAATGCTTCCGGGAATATTCCCGGTCTTCTCGTACCTTTTGTCTCCGTGTCAAGACACATAGGTGGCCCTTGGAATCTCTGATTCAGCCAGCCAGTGGTAGGCAAAAGGCAAGAATTGTCATAAGGTGATGGGGTGTTTTGAAGTCCAAATAGTTTTCAGTGAGTGGGATGACCTTGTGGAGGTAGACCTACGCCAGTGTTGGGTGGAGGTGACTTCTCCACGCCCTGCTCCTTTACAGGACCCAGGCTGATAGGGATCAGGGGATGGTCCCTCTAAAGTCATCTCTCTGAGATGCTGGCAGAGACGTCTGAAAGGCTGCTGATGGTGAACGGTTGACAACTGAGTTCTTTCCCACAAATGCACCCAGTCGTGCTGCTCCTGCCCATACAGCTCAGTCTGCTGGCAAACGAAGCCAGAGTCATTTGGGCTGTCCTGTCCTCAAGTTACGCGTCCAAATGTCTCAGCTGATGATCAGAAATGCTGGTATCATTGGACTGAGGGTGATGGAGAGCAGACAGGTAGGGTTAGGTGAGATGCCAGTGTGCCGGGAAGGTCTGTCCTGAAATGGGAAATTGAAGATCCTAAGCCAAAGGAAACCTTGCAGAGGTGGTGGCAGCAGCTGTGGGTGGAAGGCTCCAGGTTCCTCTGCCAGTTCATCTGCTGTTTTCTCATTAGCCTCTGAGCATCCCCTGGGCTGGGTATCTTAGCAAGCATTCTATGCAACAAACACATCTGTTCTCCTGGTAGAAATACTGGGTCCCAAGGTGCCTTAGCAACTGTGGAACTAGAAAGGAAGGAGTCGGTTGATACAAAGATTTTGTTTTCATATTCCCACTGAAGCAACAGCTTTCCTCTGGACTCCAGCCACTAAGGTTGCAGGACTGGTCCTGAAAGTCCAGGTCACCAGCCAGCACTCTGCTCTTTCTCTGTCGTGGGCTATCAAGACTGCCAGCAACAGTCCTACTTGTATGAGCTTCTGTTACAAGTCACAGAAGCAGAGAGCACAGTGAGAACATCATCTCTGGGTAGGGAGGGTGGGAAACGAAGCTCACCAGGTGTAAAGACGGAGTGCTGTGCAATAGAGTGCTGACGGCTAACAATTTGGCCTTGTGCACTTCAAAGCTATTAATGGGGTAGGTCCCATGAAGTGCTCTTACTGTATGCATGCCTTTTGTGCATGAGGTTCCAGGTTCAGTTGTTTTTCCTGTAGCCTCGGTTGGAGGCTGACCTGTTTTCCCTTTATGAACCCATGCTTAACTCATGATTAACCTGTCTCTACAGTTGTTTTCAAACTGTGTCTGCCACAAAGTCACAAGCTACTCTGGAGCTCGCCAGCTCCTGATTTTTCCTCAGAACCTGCACCTCTGACAGCGTCAAAGCTGCTAGACCCAGGTGTTTCAGCCACGGGCTGCTCCGAAGGCCTGTGCACCCTGGCCCCACGGGGTCCAGCCACAGAACCCGGACAAAGAGTAAATAGCTTACTTCTCCCAGCCTTGGCCAACACTCCAACTTTTTGGGGTCCCCAACAACGATGCCCCCATGTCGACAGGGCGTATTTTATTTATTATCAACCAAAGGTTGGAATATTGGGTCTCACACTCACTAACTGTTGGCTAAGGTAGTCATTCAGGTCAAGCTCTCATTGTGCAAGAGTCTTCCTTCTAGAGATCAGTAAACCAGGACAAGAGAGTAAAGGGTACTCTCTTGTATGCTGCCCATTTTTCAGGGCCCAGGTTCTATAATGCCTTCTAGAAGAAATCCTCTACAGCTGCTCTTCAGAAGACTCTGCTCCCACTCCCCAGAATCCTCAGACACAGCCCTCTGCCAGACTCATGGGCTCCTGGGTCCTCATTTTCAAGTGTCAGCGCTCAGAGGACAGCAGGAAGGAGATGACACTCTCCAGAGTCACTGCTGATTTAAACGCATCCCACCTAGATTCCTGTCTGGGCTAAACCGTTAACTTTAAACTTTATGGCTTTGCTAACTGCATTCCCATTGGCTTTTGTAACCCGCTTGTTTGCTCTGCTTGCCCAGCAACAGGATTTGTATAAGAGAGAACAGAAATGCTCTGGCAGCACACATTCCCTCCTGAGTAAGGTGCTGCCCGGCTGCCATAATTAAACTCCTTATTCTTGCTACCTCTCAGTGTATTGGGTTTTTAATTTCAACATCATTTCAACACACACACACACACACACACACACACACACACACACACACACACACACACACACACACAAAAACGAAGACAAAAACCACCCACAACTCAGGGACACAAGAATACTTTGGGAGGCATTAGTTTAGATGTATTTATTACCTTGGTGTTGAGCACTGTGCTAGCTTCACAGATACTCGCCGATGTTCAGACTCAAACTTTATACATGAAAGATGAGCAGATCCTTGTACAGCTGTGCCTCAGTAAAGCTGTTTAAAAAGACTCTGCCGTTGCGGGAGAGGTTAGAACAGCAGTTACACTAGCAACTCTGGAGGCACACAAGATGCCTGTGAGGCAGGTAGCTAGCTCCTTTTTTTTCAAATGAAGAAAAAACAAATACAGAGAGGTTATATGGCACGCCCATTTTTCAGGGCCCAGGTTCTATAATGCCTTCTAGAAGAAATCCTCTACAGCTGCTCCTCAGAAGACTCTGCTCCCACTCCCCAGAATCCTCAGACACAGCCCTCTGCCAGACTCATGGGCTCCTGGGTCCTCATTTTCAATTTACCCTGTTGCTACTTCCACAGCCAGACGAGGCTGGATGCTCACTTGGTACTAAGCCCTGGGGGGGGTGGTGCATCTGCTAAGTCTCCACCTGAACCCCTGGAATCATTAACTACCCCTTGTAGACAAAGTCTTGGGAGCTTCATAATTCACCTACAGCCACACAGTTAGGAAATGGCAAGGCCCAAATCTGAAGTCAAGTCTGGCTATTCAGTGAACCCCGTCTTAAGCATGCAATACAACTGCTTGACCAACTGTGTCTAGCTGGCTCTAACACAACGAAGTGTGCTCTGGACACTCGAGCAGGGTTTTGGGATTGGAGGTGATGATGGTCACCTCAGTAACTCTCCTGGCCTACTTGGTACCAGGCACCCTTCAAAGCTCTTTGCTTTCAGCCAGTGGCACCCACTGGTATGGGCATACCAGTTATCACCAATTCATAAACGAGGAAGCAGGCACAGGATAGCAGAGCGGCTGGCCCAGGTGCCGGGGTGGAAGCAAACCCAGAAAGCCTGGCCCCACAGCCCGTGTTCAGAAGCCTAGCTCTCAGTTCAGGCTTATAACCCTGGCCGGTCACCAAGCACATCATTTTGAATGAATTCTAGTGAGGAAAAGATAGTCACGTCATTTGTGCCTGATGGCAGGAACTGGCCTGAGATGCCCAGCCACACGTCATGCTCTAAGGATGGGCGGGTCAGAAGGTGAGAGCTTAGTGTCAGCTCCCACAGAGAACCTGGAAGCCAGGAGCAGGGACCCGTGCAACGTTTCCCTGTCCAGGTCCCTGCTCCTTCCACCCTCAGAGGCCTGTTGTGGCCCTGGGCTCTTGCTGCCCTGGTGTGACCTCCTTAGGGTGAAATCCAGTGGTCTGCTGGCTCCCAGCCTGCTGCCAGCTTGGGCTGTGAATCAGAAACACCGATGCCAAGTACATGGGAGCATGAGCTGATGTGTCCACACGGATAACTCCCTGATGACCTGCAAGTGACTACACAGTCAGGATGACCACTTCCTGGGAACGAGCTATCTCAATGTTTTGCTACAGTTGTCTTAAGAAATAGAGCACATATGCAAATGCAGGGAACAAGAGGCATAAAGAGAGCTCCCCTTCCCAGTGCTTGTCCTAGGCCACCTACCTAGTGCTTGTCCCAGACCCCCCTACACGACGCTTGTTCCAGAACTCCCCAGCCCCCAGGTATACCTCCCTCTGTGAGGACAAAATCTCACAGGCCTAGTTCTCTCTGATGAGCACAAACACTGCTCACTTTGCTGAAACCGAAGCATCTTGTTCTTTCCTTATCAGAACGTTTATCCGGCTTCATTTTAATTGCTCTTTCAATGTCCTGGCAAGTGGTCAGAAAGCTCCCTAAGAACTATGCCTGCTTGGTCATTTCCATATGCCCAGGGCTTGCTGCCATGCCTCATACCCAAGTATCTGTTACATGAATCCATGAGAAAGAACACAGTGATCGTGACAACAGGCAGACTCCTGGATGTTCCGCTTCCAGAATTTTTTTGGTTCTCTTACTAGAATCTTGTGACTTGCTTTAGCCAATAATCTGTGAGTAGAAAGGACATAATTTTATGGACTAGTGTGTCAGTTGTTGGTGCAAGAGTTACAGAGTTTTCTTTTCCTTTCTTGGGGTGATTGATGCTTTTCCAGATAGAGGAGAGTCCCTTCTCAGTCCGCACCCGATGCTGGGCGTGTGATGCGAGCGAAGAGCCGGACTTTGTCGTTTGACACTGCTAATATCAGGTGGTTGTTATTACAGCAAAATCTAGCCTGTCCTGACTTATGATCAGCTGAGACAAGTTTGCCAGGAGCCTAGAGATCAGAAGGGCTCCAGAAAACTCTTCTCGAGGGTAGCCCGACAGAACGTTCTATGACTATGTGAATATTCTAAAGAACGCCATCATGAAAGCTACTAATTCACCACATTTTAGCATTCTTTTAAATTTTGCCCAACTGTAATGTAATGGTTTGTAATAACGGTTGGCAGCCCCCTGTCTTTTGCTTGCTTATTTCACTCGGTAATAGGGTAGAATGACAAGGGTTGGCCATCAAAAACAGGCTATAAGATCACCCATACTCTCTTAACTCCCCTGCCCCTGCCCCTGCTTTAAAATGTGAGAGACAGACGTTATCCTCATTAAATGCCATTAAAACCTGAGTCTCAGTTTTTAATCTCTTTGGGAAAAAAAGAGACGATTCAATCTCAATGTAATATCCCGAGACCAAGCTGAATGTTCTAAGGCTCCAGATTGCGTTCTTTGTCCTCCATGAATTAAAAATATATTCTAATGATGCTGCGGCTCTCATTCAAGCTTCTGTCTCCCAGGACCCACAGGAGGGGACTAGCTTTTGAGTCCCATGACCTAATTTGCTGTGTAAAATTACCCTCTCCCACACATTAGTTTTGGCTCTCCTGGAAGATCAGTTTGTGGTGAAGAGGAAGGCCTGCAGACATACTAGCTCCATCCAGGGGAGAGCCTGGTCAGAAAAAGCATGGAAGAACACAGCTACTATGTAATTCATTGATCTATTTAGGAGCACAGAACATCCTCCCGCAAGAACACCCAGAGTTGTGTCCTTATGAGAGGCAACTGCTTTTGTTGTCTTTTGTTTTACTGTTGCTGTTGTTGTACTTCTGGTTTTGGAGACAGGTTCTTACTATGCAGCCCACGCTGGCCTCAAACTCATGATCCTTCTGCTTCAGCAGAAGTACTGGGATCATCAGTGTTTCCCACCATGCTCACAGAGGATTTTAAGTACAGACTCCCATCCCAAGAGACAGAGGTCTTCAGAGCCATCTTGGTAGCTGAAGCAAACTGAGACCCAGAGATCATTAGGTTCAGAGAACATGAAGTGTCCAGATCTAACTCAATGTGACCCAAACTGTAAGTGTTCTCTCTCTGCGTCTTATATTTTCTTTTTAGGATACGTGTAACCTCCATAGCTCTCTGGGCAAAAGTAGGAAGAAAATCAAGGCATGAGACTTCTACATCAAACAAAAAAGGTGTAGGGAGGAGCGGGAAGGAGGGGACTGAGCACTGGCTCACGGGGCAAAGATGTGGGATGTAGCTGAGCACTCACAGGACTCAGTTTTCTCATCTCTAAAATGGAATGTTTCAATGGGACTCATACTCTGGTCTCTACCAACCCAGCCCTGTTCCTGGCCTGGCCATAAACCACCTCCACCTCTTTGGAGAATCACCTCCAAATCAGATTTTGTTTTCCAGGTCCGTACAGGGGAAACATTTTGTCAGAAGCAGTCTAAACCACAGCCTGCCTAGGGAAATGCTTCAGCCTCCCTGCTTGCCTGCCTGCCTTCCTTTCTTCTTCTGTTGGCAAACTTAACTTAGGACGGTGTGCTGGTTAGTTATTTGTCAACTTGACACACACGAGGGTCATCTGTGAAGAGGACTGATGGTTGACGAGGAAGGCCCAGCTCAGTGTGAGCGGTGCCTCCTGGGGCATGGTCCTGGATTGTGTAAGAAAGCAGGGTGAGCAAGCCACAGAAAACTAGCCAGTAAGCAGTGGTCCTCCATGGCCTCTGCTTCAGCTTCTCCTTCCAGATTCCTATCTTAAGCTCCTGTCCTGACTTCTCTTCATGATGGACTGTAGGTTATAAGATGGTATAAACCCTTTGTCCCCAGGTGGCTTTTGGTTATGGTGTTTATCTCAGGTATAAAAAGCAAGCCAAGGCAAATGGCTTTAAAGAGATCTTGCAGAGGGAGTACAGAGCCCTTCCCACCCCACAGCCAGGTTCTTCTATTAACCTCTGATATTATTATTAGATGTATCTGCCTCAACTAACAATTCAATAAGGATACATTTTTAGCTAAACTGCGCACTTGTTTATTTTGTGTCCTTCTTGTGTCCTTCTTGTGTCCTGGGACTTCATCTGGGACACCACAGTAACATTTAGTAGCCACGTTGTTTTAGGCTTTTCCAAGCTGGGACGGTTCCTCTAACTTTTCTTGGTTTTGATGACAACAACAGCTTTGAGAAGTACTGGTCGAATATTGGTTCTTCAAATATTGCGTTGATGTAGATAGCTCTCCTCACAGTTAGACCATGGTCATCAGTTTGGGGAGGAAGGCCTCCAAAGGACAGCCGCATCCTCCTCACTTCACAGGAAGCGCGCGTCACCAGCACACCCTGACGCTGCTGCCGTCAGCCTTCCCCACGGGAAAGCTGTGCTTCCCTCCGCTTCTGCGCTGTAGTTTGGAAAGGTAGCCCTGAGTGCAAAAGATAGGGCTGTATCTTCTGCCTCCTTCACGGAGCACGGTCCGTTTTACAAAGCACAACTGCGCAAGCAACACCTGCTGGAAAACAGCTGTCAACTCCAGACCCGACTGCCCCAAAATAAACTGAGCCAAGGAATTGGCTTCCCGTCTCCAGACGTTGGAAGGGACATCTCCTCGCAGTGATGGCAAGCGTCTCTATGAAGCGGTCTGCAGAAAGCGCCTTGCACAACCGGCAGGGCTCAGAAGAGGGCTTATTCTTATTCCTGTGCACGCGAGACTGTGCACACTGAGTCTTGCTTACAATTCCAGTGCGGTTACATATCACACGCACTCCCAGAAATCAGTAAGGAGAGGTGTAATTCCTCTTTGCAAATAAGCGTAGGGCATGAAAAAGAACTCCACATAATAAACGCCAAGTGCATATTAAAAGCACAAGCACACACATATGCTGAAGGCTAGAGTGGGTGCTGCGAAGGTAGGGATGGGATGGAGAACTCTACGGCTTGCTCTCACTTCCTGTTTTGCACATTTCTGAATATTGAACAAAGAAAATTTGGCAACTTTTCTTTTGGAGAAGCAATTACATTTTCTTACAAGAAAATTACAACAATTAAAGTAGGTGTGGTAAGATGCCTAGTGTGACGCTGGCTACTGTTCTCCTTCACCTAACTGCTTCTTGCAGGGAAGAACCCCAGGCTCAGGGGATGACGGGCTTCTTGGGAAGCATCATACCACTACTCCTTATTTGCATTTCTTAATTGGATACTTTACATTCAAGGTCACCCCACCTTGTAGGCTTATGTTTAGAAACCACGGTATTTTCCTCAGCCGGGTTTTTGAGATTTGGCAACTTACCTGACAACAGGGGAAATCCATTGTTCACCAGATAATTTTAGGTCTCCTTGACGTTCGTGGGAAAAGCTAGTCTTGTGTGTAATGTCTGGAGCGTTAGCATTATTCTGCACACTACCACTTTATTAAATAAATAGGTGTAGCCAACATCTGAATAAATTTAATAATCATAGGCCATTTTGACAAGGGATCATTTTTAAAAAGCCTGCTATCTATATATAACTTGTATGAGAAAAAGTAAGCCGGCTGTGGTGGCACAGGCCTGTAATCTTTACATTCAGGAGCCTGAAGCAGGCAGACCCTTACTTGGAGGTCAATTTAGTCTGGACAAGGTACCCTGCTTTGACAAGAGAAAGAATAAGAAGAAAATGGCAATGAGAAGGAAAGAAGAGAGAATCCAGAGGCTGGGAAGTGGGCTCGGTGGATAAAGCGCTTTTCAAGCAAGCATGAGGACCTGGGTTTGATTCCCCAGAGCTTTTGTAAAAAACCGGGGTGATGGCACACACTTGTAATCCCAGCACTAGGGAGTGGCAGACAGGTAGAGAGATCCCTGGGCCTTGCCAGCCAGCCAGCCTAATCAACAAGCCTCAGGTTCCAGTGAGACAAGGTAGGTAGCTCCTCTGGCACACACGTGTGCATGTGCTCACACACATCACACATACACACACACACACACACACACACACACACACATACACACTTGGCTGAGACTGAAAGAAATGTCTGTTGCTGAAAAGTATATTCTTATATGAAATCCGACATTTTAGGGTATTCAAATAACAAGAAACAAACATAGTAAAATGCCACAGACTGCTGGTGAGCATCAAACACACTGACAAAGTGTGAGGCTTGCACATGTTCTTGAAATGCTGTTGGAGAGAAAAGAGTGTCAAATCCGTTGGCCGGAAATGGACAGGATCTCCGGGGACATTCCCCAGAAAAGCAAACCCAGGTAGACGCAGGTGGGAGCAAGAGAAACGGATGGCCACTTATTTAAGATACGATCTCGTGTGCAGAACCATTGCTTATGGAAATGTTACGTGTGTGTCTGTCTGACAAAGCCTGGCAGAGTGGTCATTGACTTGATCCGTGAGGGTGGAGTTCGCTTTGGCAACACTATTTCAGGCCTCTGAACAATTCTATGTCTGCCCATCACTGATTAGCTGGAGAAAATACATCTGCATCATATGAACCCCTCTATCGCCGAGTTTTACTCAGCTGTCACAGGAGCGGTCAGAATAGTTTGAGAAGCCACTAAGATGGCTAGGCAAGTACATTGTTGAGGCTTGAGAGAAGCATGTGACTTAAGCCACCTTGGATCTGTTCGGGCCTTTTGAAGTATTCCTTCAGGGAATCCTGTCAGGAAAATGGTTTGAGGCTTTTGGTATTTCAGAGAGTACAAATTCCAGTTGAAATATTTAAATCTTCTTTGGATGATATTTTGGAACAAAATGTTTCTCTTATAAATGTCACTGAGAGTTGAAATTAAAGAAGCCCAAAGATTATTTTTATTAATCCTAAACCTTCAAATGACATTGAAATATTTTCCTAGAAATCCACATAGCCACATTGTGCAGTTTGGTTACCATCTTTCTTTTTACTTTACAGGGCTGCCAGACTTAAAAACAAACAGGCCTAAGTGTGTGTGTATGTGTGTGTGTGTGTGCAATATGATAGAAACTAAAATTCTTTCAGTGTTGTAGACTTTCATACTAGCTAAAATTCTGACTCACTGTAAGAATCCGTCTAAGGAGCTCGGGGAGGGGTGGACACCTGCCAATCCATCACTTGGAAGGTGGAGGCAGGAGAATGAAGGGTTCAAGGTCACCCTTAGCTATTGAGTTCAAGGCTACATGAGAACCTGACTTGCATACACTCATACAAACAAAGGCTTAGTCTAAGAATCGTCCTGACCTGTTTTCCAGGTCAGGTTGTCCTTCTGCAGAGTATTCTCCTCAGACACAAACTCCTTAAAACCCAATGTTTATCTGATTCATCTCCTAATTTTTTTGCACCAACTTCTGAAAAAACAAAAAAAAGATTCAATGTCCCACCACACTGATAAGATCCCTGTTGACATACCCAACAAAAGGAATCTCTGACATTTTACAGCAGCTTGTGGTCCCTCGGGCCAAGGATGTATGATTTTGAATGTATACATACGTTCAGTAGGCTCCTGAAATGTTGTAATACATACCAATCCTCTTTCAAATGCCAAAGCGGTTTGGAAAAGTATCTTCTGCAAACTCACAAAATACAGGCAGATGAGGCAATGAACGGAAGGTAAAGCACAAGGTCCCCAACTTAGGATGGGCCAAATTTTTCCAAGCCAATGATATGCAATGGGAAACTTTCAAGAGGCTGGGCAGCTGTAGCAAGCCACAGTTTCCGAGTACCACATGGACCGCAATAGGCTAAGCTAGGATGATCAGGGCTGGGATGGGGGAGGCTTCTTTGATGTATTTTCAATATATATTGAGTGTGCTGAGACGTGAGTGAATTGTAAATTAAGCAGCAGAAGCACTTTAACTCAAACATGTGTCCCAAACTTCTGCTATCTGTATCTGTCAACTGAAATCTCTCATATACTCTAAAACTACTGCACTAGTAGATCGAATTATGTAAACACCGACATTTGACGTAATCTATAAAATAAGAAATTCCGTATGGCTCTACTTAGTATTATTTACTTTTTCTTCAGCTTGAGTTGGACTCTCCCACATTCATCATCAATCAAGAAAATGTACCACAGGTTCGCCTACAGTCCGATCCGGTGGGAGCATTTTCTCAATTGAGGTTCCGTCTTCTAAAAGGCCTGTAACTTGTGTTAAGTTGACACAAAAGTGGCCAGCACATTCGTTGTGCTAAAGAACTAAAATCCAAAAGGATTTTAGTCGAGACGTCGGCTGACTGCCAGCTTTTGCTTTCCAGCGCTGTGCTCCTTCATAGGACCCGTCAGCAAAACAGTATTTCTCACATGCACTCAAGTTAACCAATCAGACTCATCCCAGTTGGATGCCTAATTACACACGGGACCACACTGGTTCATTCCTAAGATGTAAGAACTCTGCTTCGGCATGCTGCTTGGTAATTCAACGTCCGGTCTCTCCTCCGGCCGTGGAGAGTTGTTTCTTTCCTTCTCAGTGAACTTTTTGCTTGCTTCCCTTTTTCATATTGTTGCTGTCCGCCATCCTTAGTGATCATGGGACAACAAACTCCACTCTGATGGAAGAAACCAAAACTTAACAGCAAGGATGTGTTGCAAGCAGAGCCGTGACAAACAGCTGCACAGTGGGACCTCTCCTTGGACCGCTTGTGTTTGGTGGCTCTACGCCACCGTGCAGAGAGTCCAGCTGCCCTGTTGCAGGGACCCTGGATATAGAGAAACAAATGTCTGCTTAGCCCAGCTCTTCCAGTCAGCCAAGCGTGGGAGATTGAGACATGTGAGTGCAGAAGAGCAGAACCACCCTGCTGAGCCCAGCTCTTCTCAAAACCTAAAGAAACAACACATCATCACTGGATAAGTCACTAAGTTTAGGTGCAGCTTGCTACCCAGAGATAAATATCCAAAATAAAAATGATATACACAAAATCACAAATCCAGTATTTTTTCCTAACACACATAATTTTAAAAGAATCAATTAATTCACTAACAAAATTATCATTGGTAGACTGCCAGTAATCTAATTATCAGATTTGAGAAATACTGATTTAACAGGTCGACATTAGCAAGAATGGTAACTCCAATTAACAAACGAATGTCTATTCTCGACAGACTCCGGGTGTCTCAGCTACTTTCTATTGCTGTGGCAAAACACAATGACAGAGTCATTTGAAGAAAGAAAGTATTTACTTGGGCTTAAGGTTTCCCAGTGTTAGAGCCCATGGTGGAGGCAGGAAGAGCTGAGGACTCACATCTGAATTTATAAGCTGGAGGCAGAGAGCAGAAGAGTCTTTTGAAGCCTCAAAGCTGGCCCCTATGACATAGCCTCCTCTACCATACCATACCCCCTAATCCTTCCCAAACAATTCCACCGACTGCAGACCAACATTCAAACTTCCGAGTCTGTGGAGGCCACTGTCATTCAAACCACCATACTGGGATACATATTTTCTATGCACAACCTAATTTAATTCTTCCAGTATCCTATAGGTAAATATTTTATCGTCATCCTCTCCTGTCATGCTACAGCCTTTTACAAGTTACCGAATAGAAACTTCCTTGTTTTAAATGCAAACGAATAGCGTTCACTCTGTATATAAATGTTTACAGAGTTATGAGTTGCTGGTTTCTGTGCTTATATTCAGGGTCTCTATCAGGGTCAGGGTTGCTCAATTTGATCAGACGCTCTGGCTGCAGACAGCCCCCCCCCCCACCTCCTTCTTTGACTTCCCAGACCAAAGTACTACCCTTGTCAAAACCTGCCTGACCTTTATCCCCAGACCTCAGCCAACACTAGGCACCCCTGAAAATGGAACACGGAGAAAAGGCTTTGGTACCTACAATGTATTTCCAGCCCTCAAGAATGGATGTGCTTCTTAAGAAGACCAAACTAGTTCACAATCTCAAAATCGTCACAGATAAAATCAAGTGTTAACAATCTCAGGATAAGTGAAACAGATATGCTTTGGAGAAAAGAAGAGAACTAGGGAGGCCAAGTGGAAAGGACAAATCTTTTATGGCTCAGGTGAGCATAGCTTTGGCAGGACTGGAGCCCAGAAGAGAGAGCACTGGAGGTAAGGTCACCTGGGTGTTGGTAACTCTGATCATGGAGCAGAGAGATAGGCTGTGGATAGAGGGCAGTTTGAATCCACAGACCAAGGAGCATTGAACAGAAACTACCAGAGTCTCCTGTGTCACCAGTACAGGGACCAGAACGTAGATAAATGCTCATTGAATAGACGCTTGTCAGACATAGAGAGGAGCATCTTTTCCAGAGAGTAGTTGAGGGTAGAAATCTCTGCTGGAGAGGAGAAGCCTAGGAGGTGAGACTCTACTTCGAGGACCCATCAAGGAATGGAATTGGAGGCCATGTCTGAACACCTCCAGGAGGGGTCCACAGGTGGCACAGGATCCTTGGCCCATTAAAGCAGAGGGATAACATCTTCCCCTCCAAGGGACCCTGAGCGCCATCCACCTCCTGGGAAACAGAGGAAGCTGTGGAAGCTTCCTTCACTGACCTGGGTTGGGACCAGTGTCTGTTCTCTCCCTCCAAAAAGACCTTTGACTTCACAATGGCTCTCTCTTCTCATCCCAGTCCCCTCTTCTTCCCAGACCAGAAACCCTCACCACAAATCCTTCTGACAAGGGAATGCCTCCCTCAGCGCACCCAAGGCCTGAAGACTTACCTGGTTCTGAGACCTCTGACATCTCATCAGTCCACAGGGTCCTGTGTCCCTTGAAGTTATCTGGTAAAGCCTCAGGCTACCAGCCAAGGCTATTTACAGGTAGGATCCCTGGGGTGTGAGAATCAGGGGCTTTCAGACAGCCCTCCTGACTTCCTGAGCTCTAGACCTGGTGCTCGAGCTCCTAAACCCTGCAGAGTCTTCTCCTCCCTCTGTTCTTCAGGGAACAGCTAGCTTTGGTTTGAGGTCATAGGACAAGCAATCTAATGTGTGATCAGGCTCCAGTTAACCAAAGCCAGGCTTTCCTGTAAGTTAGGCTGAATCACAGCCCTTGTGTTTTCGGGGCCAGAACTTCAGCCCAAGGTGGACACCTAGGGAACCTAGTAGAATTCCAAACAAGCAAATCTGAAGAATAGAGGAGCAATTTTGTAACCTTAATGCACTTCCAACAGCACCTGGGCAAAGCAGCTCAAATTGAAGTATTCATTTGCATTAGAATAATAGTCATGAATATTCAAAAGTCAGCCGGTGTTTCAGACCCATTGTCTATCCCTGGCACTTTCATCTTCCCCTTGAAAAGCAGATCATGGGTTTTCAAGAAAGGTGGGCTGGACTAGTCACTGCGCAGCAAAGAAGGTGATCATTTTGTTTCTAAATATTAAAAAAGAAAAAAGGCTCTGCTGGTGTGAAATCTTTTCGTTCTGCTCGAGTCATGCTAAGGATTGTGCTCAAATCTCCAATCGGACCTCAAGATGCCATTCTGAATCAGCTGGGTTTACAACTCCTGCGAGCATCCTCTGTCATTTGGGTTTCCTAAGCCCTTGGACACTTCTGAGGGACTAGGAGACAGATTCCCTCCGACAGGCAGACGGACAAGGAAAGGAACCTCAGAAAATGAAGATGGCAGACCTCCGGCTTCCCCCTCCTCCTTCTGAATTGAGACAAAGTTGTGGGCTTTTTCACCCTCCAACAAGGGTCCTCTTCTGGCCAACTGCTGGTCAGATATGCTCAAGATCTATTTTGAACATATTTCCTTCAGCTGTGGACTAGTCAGCTTCCTTTCTTTGTCTAAGTTGACCAACCCGAAATCGGAGGAGGGGAATCTGTTCTACACCGCCCCAAACGCTTGACAATCCAGGCCTCTGATTGGATCTCACTCCTTTCTCTGTTCTTCAGGAGTCGTCCCTCCCCCGCAACCATCTCTGTCTCTCTGCCTCTTTCTGCGTCCCTCTCTCTGTCTGTCTCTGTCTCTCTCTCTGTATGCGTGTGTGTATTTCTTTACTTGTAATAAAGTTGGTTGCGTCTGCTGTATCTGAGGTCTTCCCTGGCTTTTAATTCTTTAATTGGAGAGCAAAAGAGAGCAAAAGAACCAGATCCAGACCCCTAATCAGTATCCCTACCAAGGCCTGACTGTGCTCCGTAGACTGTATACTAAGTAGCCATTCAGGGACTTCCGCCACAATCCGAGGACGCTAGGTGAGGATGTTTTGGCTAAATTACTCATCATCAGCACCTCCACATTCAGTGACGATTTTAATATTCGGCACTTTCGTTGGTCAAATTGACTCCAGCTCCTAGCGGGAGAAACAAGAGCCATGGCAAAGTGAGAGGCTGCATATCAGAGTTTTCACTGCTAGAAAGCCATTCAATCTTTTGATTCACAGAGGATTATCTTAAGCAGTTTTTATGTGATTTTAAAAACAAACACCTTTTTTTTTTTTTTAATAAATGAACAAACGGAGATTCGCCAGCCTGCCGTTTACTGAGATGATTGACTTTATCTCCTTTTGCTAAAATTCAGTTTCCCTAACATTCCTTCCTCATGCTTCCAACTGGTCAGTCTTTCTCTAGCAGCTCTGAGATAGGTTATGAGAGAATTAGAGCCAAGAAGGCCAAGCAGACATAGAGGGAACGAGAGATCTGGTCTTTTGCCCTCAGCACACTCCAGCTGAAGCTCACACTAAGGCTGCCTAAGCTCTCTAAAAATTGCTGGATTTATGTGACAAAGCCTTGACAGTATCTCTCTGAGCCTGTCAGAGGAAGCAGTGTGATGTCAGTTCAGCTGTGGAGTCATGGTTACAAGGGTGTCCTTAGTGAAGAAGAAGAAAAAAAGCGACTGTGTGGGAAGTCTTACCTATTCTCCAGCAGCTATTTCTGTATTTAATTTGCAAGATGAAAGATGCGTACCTTTCCACCTACCCTGTACTCTGCCACAGCCCGCAATCTTCCTGTTTACTTGAAGGCATCTTCCGGATTGTCCTCAAATCCTAACAGGATCTTTGAATGTGGGTACTGGACATTTAGAGGTCTTCTAAGAGACCTAGACTAGAGAATTCACACCCAATAGAGCTGTTCAAATGAATTTTAACCAGGAATTTTAAAACAAGACAAAACATACATCGCTACAAGTGATCTGAGTTAAAAGGCAAAGTCCAAGATAGGGCAAATCAGCATAGGAGTGGACACGTTCCTCAGTGGAAAGACAGAAGATAAACACCAGGCATCTCATGACAAAAGTCCCCAGGGAGACTGCCCTCTTGCTGAGCAACAGCATCCTGCTTATAAGTTTTCCTCCCCCTTCTGATTCCCTTCCTGTCATGATTCAAATGTGAACTGTACCACACGGGTTCCTGTGTTTTAACTCTTGGTCTCTAGCTAGAGGTAAGACACTCTAGGGAAGGTTGTGAAATCTCCTGAAGATGGAGGCTTGGTGAAGGAAGTGGGTTCACAGGGGGGCTGGCTCCACTTGTTCAGTCTTTTCTGCTTCCTGAGAATGCACATAACATTCCCAACACCGGCACCCTTGTGCCACCATGCTCCCTCACCCCCAGGATGGACTGTACTCCCTCAAACTGTAAGCCAAAATAACCTCCTCTCCCTTAAGTTTCTTCTTGCCAGGGGTGTTTTTTTACAATAATGAGAAAAGTAAAAATCAACTTCCTTGCTCCCTCAGACTGCTTTCCTAAGATAATCTCCCATATAAATTACTTGTACTTTACTTCCTATCTTAATTTTATGTTGGAGAAGCTGATAGGTCAAAAAGGCATCACATTGACAGAAATGACTTTCTCCTCCAGAGGACATTTGGCAATATCTGGAGACTTCTTGTATGTGTGCATAGTACTTGGGGCATAGGCTACTATCTGCATATAATGAGTAGAGGCAAGGAAATGTGGCCTGTTACAATTTTAAGGAACTGTCAGACCAAAGACAGGTTCTCTCCAAGTCCAGCCTGGTGAACCAATTAGGTTATTGAAGTTAGTTACAGGCTCACGGGTGACTCAAAGGCAGTGACACCATGGGAAGTCTCCTAGGGCACAACTGGGCAGCTATACCCCAAGAAGTTTTATTCTGGTCACTTGCTTACCCCTTGTAGAGTGAGGACTGGAATCTCTGGGAGGAGAAGGGAAGGGAGGCCAATCAAACCTAAGACTGGTAGATCTTGACTTACTGTACCTGTGGCTCACGGCTCATACCTTCAGAGAAACTTGTTATAGGACCCTTAATGATCCAGTTACTACACAACACACGACTCATTAATTTTTTTTTTTTTTTAACTTGAGTTCGAACAAAGAAAAAGGAAAAGAAAGGGAGAAATCGGCCTTCCAAAGCCAAAGCAAAAGCTGACCGGCAAAAGGGTGCGGCTAGGGACACGAGCTCTGAACTGAGCCAGGACTGTGATGGTAGACTGGACTGACAGAGAGCTGTCAGGCTAAAACTCACAACCACCTGTGCCAACAACAGCAGAGGTTGGTCATATATATGTTTTTAATTTGTCATTTACAAGAAACAACTTGAGCCAGAGATGTAAAGATCTCACAATGAATATCCTGAGCAGGAGTCATAAAGATAAGAACCGGTATCGGGTTTTTGCATGAGGGCAGGAGGGGTAGAGGCCCTGCCTTAGCTTGACCCTGAGGGTCAGAGCTCAGTGAAAATATGGCTTTTGCTTGACCCTGGGGGTTAATGATTTAGGCAAGATAGTTATGTCTGGACCCCCATACCACACTGGTCCTGCCGTCTCAGACTTTGTGTGGCCTTGTTTTAAAATGGCTTTCATAGCTTTAAAAGGCACTGATCCTACCCTCTCATTTCATAGTCTGGCTGCCCACCCTTCCTGGGCCAAAGTCAGGAATGCTTTCTCCCTTGCCCCCTGAGCATTATTACTTTTGCTTGGACTGGATTTCCTTTTAGAGCCATTTCAAACTCATTGCCTTAGGAATCAGGTGAATGTTAGTTTTGCAGGACAAGCTCACATAGGTCCACCTCAGTTTCCCCTCTGTTGCTATTGAGGGATTGCTTGGGATGTGTCATGGTGATCCAGCCCTTGCAGCCACATGTGACAGAAAAGTGGCAATTGAAAAGGGGACAAAGATGGTAGTGGTTTAGGGTGGCATGTGTTGGCTCCTCAAACTGGCCCAATTAGACACTGAGAAAAATATGTGGCCAAACAAAGCATTTTATTTCAGGGAGCACATTCTGGCATGCCAGGGTCAACCAATTAAAAAAAAAAACAAACCATGGCGATCCCCAAACGTGGCCACGTGGGCCTGTCCAACCAAAAGGCAAGGGCCAGGGGATCTCTCTGATTGGTCAGAATCTGAACACTTGGATTGGTTGGTTATATCTCCTGGGAAGTGAGGGGTTTCTGGGAAAGCGAGGATTTTACCAGGAAGCGGAGCGCGGAGGTCAGTGCCGCCCACCAGTAGGGGGCGCTGGTCCTCACACATGGAACAATGCCAGCAGCATCGTGGGCGGTCCCAGTGTCAGGGCACTGGCTGTGAAGTTTCTCAGACATTCACATGTTTAACCACCGAAGCCCAACAGCTAACCTTGTGCACTGGGAAGCTGGAGGAAACGCTTAATAAACAAAGACCTTGCTTTGAAGCTCTGAGGTCTGCCTCCAGAACGCGAGTGAAAATATCAAGCATCAAGTTCACAAGGGAAGGAGGAGACAGGTCTCTCTCTGGGGCTCACTGACCAGTCAGCCTGCCTAACCTAATTAGTTAGCTAAGAGGAAACCCTGTCTCAAAGGAAGTGCATCCTGAGGACGGCACCTGAGGCTGGCCTCTGGTCTCCACACACGTACGACGCCTGCGAAAAGAAGTAAGTTAAATGAAAGAATATTGAGGCTTATTGTCTCAGTTCCTGTCTCATTGCTCGTGATAACATACCCTGACAGAGGCAACTTAAAGGGGAAAAGATTTATTTTGGCTTACAGGTCCAGAGGGATAAAGTCCGTTACGTGGGGGAAGACATGACAGCAGTAAGGGAAGGGATAGGTAGGAGCAGGAGGCTTGCTGGTCACCTTGCGTCCACATTCGGGAGGTAGAGAAGGAGAGAAGGACGAAAAGCAAGTGAAATAGGCTGCAAAATCCCAAGGCTCACCCGAGTGACCCACCAGCTAGAGACCAGGCCTTCGGTGAACTCACGGTTTTCCGTTGCTGTTAGGAAACACCGTGGCCCAAGTGTTGTTCTTCCATCCTCTACTTTCTAAGTGTGAATGGGATGAGCAAGCCGCCTGCTCCTACCCCTAGAAACACGTTGTCCTAATTATAGTCACGGGATGGTTAATTTTGATTTTCAGTTTGACAAGCAATGTGTCTGTAAAGATATCTGCAGAGAGGCTTGACTTTGGGTATGGGTGGGACAATCCCATGGGCTAGCCATGACTTTCCCACCACGGGGTACTATATTCTCAAACTACCAGCGACGTGAAAGCCCCTTCTTTCTATAAATTACCATTGCCAGGTATTTTATCACCACAACACCACCACAGCAAGTAAAGTAACTGACACAGAGATCGTGTTACCGAAGAGTGAGGCTGATGCTCTGAATACCTGACCCTGAGGTTCACAGGGCTGTGGAACTGGCTGGTGGGAAGAAGGTGCAGAGCTTAATGGGTCCTTCTTGAGGAATGTGGAAGACCAGAATGCCTGAGAAACCCAGGCAATGGAGGCCCAGCTCATGGTGTTTGCGAAAAGAACGAGAAACTGGGCTAAGCCACCTTAGTGTCACATTTGGGCCAAGAATATAGCTGAAAGTTCTTGAGAACAGGAATGAAGCTGATTTCAAAAGTCATAGACTAATTTGTGTGGCAGAGGTACTTTCAAGACAGGACAGCAGCCAGGCTGTGGCGTGGTTACTGCTCCCTGTCCTTATCCAGGTCTACAGAGAGAACAGGAGAGCAGAGAGGTAGTGTGGATTTTAGCAGTTGCATGTTGGTTGTTCAAGACATTAGAATACACGTCTTTATATGTAACTAAATACATCTGCTCTGCACCAGAGCAGTAGGCCAAGTCCCCACCCATTTAAAGCTCCAACTTGTGAAAATGAAAATTAATTTGTAAGGAGAGAGCCTGAATCCAGAATACCACCGAAGGCAAAAACAACTGTCTGCAGAATGTTTCTTCAGATACAGCAACAAAGGCACACAGAAACTGCTTCAGTTGTGGTCCAAGGGAAGCCAGACTACGCCTCAAGCTGATGATGGAATTTAGCAATGTCACCAACGTGGTACTGGCTTTGCAAGTATGAAAGAGACAAACGTAAAGGAGTCAGGAGGCTTGTAGTGAGGTTCTAGAAATCCACAGGGTCAACAGTGTGTGTCAAGGTCAGCTGACTCCGAGAAGCCATTGCGTGAAGGTGAAACCCGAATTTCAGTGGAGACCTCAGGAGAGTGGTCATGGGACAACCGAAGAGCTGGAGAAACAGGGTAGGACCAGGAGTGTGTGGCAGTGGAAGACCTAGAGGAATAGAGCTGCAAAGGAAGCTAGTTGATTGGATGATTCTATCTTGATGCTAGCGATGAAGCTGCAGGGTCTGGGATTTGCATTGCTGGGTTTTGGTCTCAATTTGGTTCAATCTATGCCCTCATTGCTCCCTTTTAGAATGGGAACATTTATTTTACACCATCATATATTGGAAGTATATAATTTTTTAAACAATAGCTCATAGTTAAGAGATTGTTTCAGAAGAAATGCTACACTTACATTCTGACTAAGTTTGGAAAGGCTGTAGGTACTTACAGAAAGGAACTGGACAGGGCCAGCCAGATGGCTCAGCAGAGACGGATTCTTGCTGCCAAACCTGACAAAATCATGAGTTTGATTCCTGGAACCCACGTGATAGAAAGAGAAAACTGACTCCCACAAGTTTTCTGTGACCTCTATGTGCGCGCTTATGGTACACACGTGCTAAATAAGTACACTAACAAACAAACTAAAATAAAAATTAAAAATAAAGGAGAGCTAAATGCATTCTGCATTATGAGAAGAACATGAGACCTCAAGGCCCAGGTAGAGTGTCATGATTTAAAGTGATGTGTTTGGGAGTTGAGTTGACAACAGGCAGACTTGTGGCGATTCTAGATTTGACAGAATACAGAAGAATATAGGAAGCGAATCTCTGAGTGCATCTGTGAAGGTGTTTCCAGTGAGGTCTTACTGGGGTGAGAAGACACACCCTGGGTGGGGGTGGCACCATTCCAGGGACTGGAGAGCCAGGCTGAGTAAGGAGAAGATTGGAGACCAGCATTCGTCTCTCTCTGCTTCCTGGCTGTGGACACCACATGAGGAGCCGCTTCATGCTCTTGCTGTGACCTCCCTGCAGACAGAGGGCTGCCCTCTCCAGCTGCTAGCTGGGGTGAATGCTCCAGCCTTAAGTTGCTTTTGACAAGAGATTTTGCCAGCATGGAGAAAATTGACTAATACACAGTTTCGTAGTTAGTTGAAAGGCAATTATGAGTCATATAATTAGCTGTAAGTATGCTCTTTTTTTTTTCATTCTTTCAGAAATGCCTTCCTGAATTTTGTTCTATTTCCAGATAAATTTTAGAATCAGCCTCTAAGTATATGATACTCCCCTCCCCTTTGATGTTTTGCTTGAAAGGGTCTGATTATACAGATCAGCTTGGGAGACTTCAGTCCCTGACCTCCCCTCACACACAAAGAGTACGTGCCCATCTCCCACTGTTCCGGATCCAGCTATGAGCAAAGACAGAATGTAAGATACTCAACTAACTTCTGTTTTCAACCTAATTCCTTCCTCCCAGGTTTTCTGATTGTCATTCTTGAGACTTTGAGAGTCAGTTCCAGAGACCAGCTTTCTCCTGCTCTGTCTCCCTCTTCTTCATTTTATTTTATGCGCATAAACACTTTGCCTGCGTGTATTTGTGTGTGTCACACGCATGCCTGTTGCCTGAAGAGGTCAGAAGAAGGCATAGGGTCCTCTGGAACTAGAGTTACAGATCTTTGCGAGCTGCCATATAGGTGCTGGGAATTGAACCCTTGTCTTCTACAAGAGTAACAGGTGCTTTTAACAACTGAGCCCTCTCTCCAGCCCCCCAACTTTATTTTTTAATGTGCCTTAAATGTACTTACTATTTTTTTATTTACATCTTTAAATAGTCCTCTAATAATAATAATACATTATTGTTATATACTATAAAATATATCATATATTATACATTATCATATATTATGTATTATTATACCATATATTATAAAATACATACTATATATATTATAATAATAATCACTATTATTATTACAATCAAATGAACACACTGGTTTCTTCAAGCTACAGGACCAATAGGCCATGTTCTTACTGACGTCTCTAGAAAGCCAACAGACGTTGAAATCAGTCACATGCCTGGCCTAAGACGTCCCACCCTCAGAATCTTTCTCAGCACAGCACTGTGGGCAACACTGTGGCAGCCACTGCTAATGTATCCGAATGGTGAGAGAAAACCCTTTGAAGGAGAGGGTGATGATAGAGTCTCCCTTCCAGATCTGTACTCTAGAAATAATTCTGAGGAAGTCAGTCCAAGGTGCTGGAGAGAACACTGCACAAGGAGCAATGCCCAGTGCACAGGTCTGTTTCAGCCACTCTCTTATCCAGGATTGTACACACTGCACTCAGGCACACACACACAGGCGCACACACATATGCACAAGCACATGAACAAGCACACGCGGACACAGACACACACATGCACACACATCCACATGCATACGCACAGCACACACATACACACACACAGGCACACACACATGCATAAGTACACACACAGTCACATATGCATATGCACACACACAGCACACATACACATGCACACACACACATTCACAATCACACACACACACACACACACATGCATGCACTTGGGATAAATATCTCCCTTGTCTTTAAGCTTCCTCCGTGAAATCAGAAAGTTGACTCAAGTGTGGCTCGAAGTCCTGACATGTTGAAGCACCCGGTGGGATTCTGAATTCCACATTCTACACTAGAGTTGTTAATCCCAATCGTCAATCTGATTGCCTTGAGAAATGCCCAGCAGGTTAGTAAAGCATAGGTTGAATGTGTCCTTGAGGGCATTTCCAGGGATGGTGGGGTCTAAGGTCTCTGACCTAATGGATTAAGCCTTTGATGGAGTTATAATATGAAAATTATATGGGGGTAGCCCTACTTGGAGGACTTGAGTAACCACAGAGTGTGTCTTTGGATGCTGTATCTTGCTTTGGCCTCTTCCTGTATTCCTTCTCTCTCCTTCCTGGTGACCATTAAGTGAACTTCCAGTCACTGCCTCTCACTGAGAACTGACATCTCTGAAACTATGATCCCAAACAAGCCCTCTCTTTGTTTCTATCCAGTGTTTGGTCACAGCAAAGAGAAACCGGATGTGGTGGCGACATCTTTGAACCTACCGAGCACTTGAGAGGTGGAGAGGCAGGCAGATCTTTGAGTTCTAGGAAAGCCTGGTTTACCAAGAGTACCAGGCTAGCCAGGGCTACACGGTGAGACCCCATTACACAAGCGAACAAAGACAAAGAACTTCCAAAAGGGAAAATACAATAATGCTCTGTATCTAAGGCTTCCTTCATGCCGAGCATCGAGCTAGCATTTTAATCTGTTTGGTGCTCGCGCATCTAGTGGTGATGAGGAAGCTACGGATTAGAGAGGGGAACTTGCTTGTCTGAGGCTGTGAGCGGGGCCACAGAGGCGGGCCCCAGCACCAAGCTAACTACAGAGAAAGCTGCTCGTGGTCTGCTCGCATCCTTGCGTGGTTCAGACACAGCTGAGTGTGATCATGTGCTGGAAGTTCTCCCCGCTGTGGCAAAGATGAGACAGTACCCAGTGAAAGGCAGTTTGCTCACAGAGCACCATTACTCCCAGAAAGAAGCTGATCTCATGGAGTGAGCTCTTGCCAGAATGAATTCTTCTCACGTAAGGCTGGTCTATGTGCTGGGTCATCCCTACAGGTGGCTGTCTCCTTTTCTGTCTCTCAATTATGTTGTCATGTTACAGTGGGAGTGGGGTGGGAGCGGCACAACTCACCACAGTCCAAATAGACAGGTCCACCTGATCTTATAATTCAGCCCCCGAATATGAACCAGACAAACCTCTTTAATTTATAACATGCCCGGCATTGGTATCCTTGTAATGACATAAAGCAGACTGTCACGCCCTGCAGCGTTCCCTGACATGCCCCACGGTGTTCACTGCTCTGGGCATCCCTCTGCAAGCATCAGCCATTCTCCCCCGGAGGAGAACTATCTCTTGTCCTGGAAGATCCAAAAGTAGAAGGAAGCTGGTGTCCCTGGCAGCAGTGCCCATCTGATGACAGATGGGCATGGGCGTTGGTGGGTACAAAGCTAGCTCCCTCACTCTTGCTTGGGGTGACTCTGATGTGTGTGTTTCCTTTCCCGTCTTGTCTCTTCCCTCCCCCATCGTCACTTTCAGATGTGCCCCCCCCAACACCCCAACCAGATTCCTCTACTCACAGTCTTGTCTCAGGATTCTTGTCCTGTATCTTAAACCCAAACATCCCTGTTCCAGGCAATGCTCTCATGAAATTGGACATAAGTATGGCAGAAAACACTAATTGAAATTTTGTTCTGATTGTTCTTCTAGACTGTTGTATATAAGCCTGGTATCGTGTGGTCTGTACTTCTTAAGAGTTAAGACTTAGGGGTTTTGGTGTGTGTGGAGCTGTAAAGGCTTCAGAGAAACCCATGGACTTTCATGCTGCCTCTGTACACTGCCTATGGTGAGGGAGGGACCTCTGGAGACTAATGTCTTCATCTGTGAGCACAAAGCTCTGTGATTTTGAAGTCCACACAGTCCAGGGTAACTGGCTGAGTGGAATGTGTGTTACTCTGTAGCAGATAGCTAATGGTAGTGGGCAGGTGGGTGGGGGTAAGGGCCAGCAGGTGTATGTGTTCGGGGAGGGGAATAAGGGCCAGCAGGAATGATGTGTGTGTGTGGGGTAAGGGCCAGCAGGTGTATGTGTTCGGGGAGGGGAATAAGGGCCAGCAGGAATGATGTATGTGTGTGGGGGGGTAAGGGCCAGCAGGTGTGTGTGGGGGGGTTAGGGCCAGCAGGTGTATGTGTTCGGGGAGGGGAATAAGGGCCAGCAGGAATGATGGCGTGTGGCGAGTAAGGGCCAGCAGGTGTGTGTGTGGTGGGGTAAGGGCCAGCATGTATGTGTGGGGGAATAAAGGCCAGCAGGTGTGTGTGTGTAGGTAAGGGTCAGCAGGTGTGGGGGGAGGGGATAAGGGCCAGCAGGTGTGTGTGGGGGGGAGTAAGGACCAGTAGATGGCAGGAAAAGGCTCTTAATAGGGAAACTTTTACACATGTAATCACCTAGTTTTAATTTTAAAAATCAATCTTCTTCCTTCCTTCCTTGCTTCCTTCCTTTCCTTCATGTGTGGACTCTTAAGTATTTTCCCCAATCACTTTCTGCCATTTTTCTAAAAACAAGGTCTCTCAATTAACCTGAAGATCGTTAACTCAGCAAGACTGGCTGGTTACCAAGCTTCCCAGATTAGCCAGCCTCAGCCCTTCACCTGTAGCCCAGAGCTGGCCCAAGCAAGCATTCACAGGCACCGAGGGTCTGAACTCAGTCCTCACGCTTGTACGATGGACACTTTCAGATTAAGCCACCTCCCCAGCCCCCAATCACTTCTGTTTAGAGTCAGTATAAGTTTTTAGCAGCAGAGACATTACAAAATGCCTCTTCCTCCAGCCTGTAATGATGGCAGGAACCATTTGTCATTCGTTGAAAGTATTTGCACAAAGGAAAAGGTTCCTAGTAGCTCTTAGGACGGTGCGAAGAGAGCTAGCGTTTAGCTCTCTTCCCGTGATGTTCCTGTGACTGTTGCCTGCCATCAGGCCTGGCTTCCACGTTGATTTTTCCATCTGCTTTGGCTGCAGGTAATTTGGAGACACTGACATCATTGGACCATCTGTTCAGTAAAGCCATGGCAGTGCTTTCCTCCCGAGTTGTTTAAGCCTTGACAGCTACTTTGGGCTATTTTAATGCACACCGGGCAGGGACTGCACTGTGTTTCAGCTAAGCTCTTTAGCATGACATCAGAGTAAGAATGGAAGTTAATTATGCGTGTAATCGTTTTTAAAATTCAGGTATAAATAGAAGTGCTAAAACTCATGGTTAGTCCCAAAACAAGAAAAAGCAATAGATTGCATATGAGTTTGAATGTTAGTGATCATAGGAACATACAGCATTTTTTTTCTTTCTTCCACGTGACTTCTAAGATACTCAGCTTCTTCATCTGATTCCTCCTGCCTTTGTCTCCGGAGTGCTGAGATTAAAGGTGTGTACTACCACACCTGTCTTGTCTAAAAGTCTTATTTGTAGCTCTACTTAGTCGGTCTGAATGGGACTCTAAACTTTTATTGCTTGCTCTGGCAGGGAGGGGCCTAGTACATCTGGTTAGTTTCAGGGACTTCCTGGAGCTCTTTTGAATTGTTTAAGGAGCTTCCCATAGAATAGAGTGTTTCAATATCAGAGGAAACTGTTACACAACAATACTCCTTTGGAATCCCTACAATGTGACACTGATAGGAAATATTAAACCAACAGCCTGCCAGACTTAGTTGTGGGACACACTGTACCTCAAATCAAAGTGTGTGTGCATGTGTGCTTGCTGAAACATACCTAAGAGAGAAAAACTACGGTGGACTTGAGTGACTTACCAGGCCCTTGCTTCCCAGTTGTCTGCTGTGTGGAGAAGCCCATCCTGCCTCCATCTGCTCAGATGCTATTCTCAGTTACCATATTAGAGAAAACAGAGGATCTGGTCTGGCTCGAGCTTGCACAGTGTTTGTCCATACCGTCATAACCACTGTGAATGCTATGTCCTCCTCCGTGGTGTCCAGGGGACACAGCTTCCTTGTATCTTTTCACTCCTTCTGGATCTTACAGGCTTTCCACCCCGCCTTCCATGATGGTCCCTGAGCCTTAGGAAGGACAGTGCAGAACTCTGCTCCATTGGGACTGCATGCTCTGAAAGGTCTTTATTCACTGTCCTTGGTCAGTCGTGGCTGCTAGGGGAAGAAAGGACAATCAGCTTTCTTTAAGAGCGTTAACTTATAGGTCAACCACACTCCCACGCATCTGTGGATATATGGGCACCACAAACAAGGCTTGGTGATTGAAAAGAAAAAAAAAAAGAGAGAGAAGGAGTTGGTAGGGAAGGGGGAGTGGATGTGGGAGGAGTTGGGAGAAAGGAAAATGTGATCAGAACTCATAGGAAATTCTCGAAGAACTAATAAAAAACATATTTAAAAAGCTAAAATTAAAAAAGGAAAAACTCTTTATAACATCCTTATCCATCCCCTCTCAATCTTCCCAGACTAATTCACACCTTAGTCCTGTTGAATTTTCCCTCAGTGACTAGGTCCAGAGTCCTTCCATTTTCATCTTCTCCAGCCTTAACTTCCGTCATCCCTTAGCTGGAGGCCACCGGTCTTTCATAGCCATTCCTGCTCCTCTAATGTGCTTTCTGCAAGCTGTAACACACATCTGGTGATGATTTCCTCATCTTCTGAGACCTGTGGTGGCACAGCGCTGTTTTCCTTCCCCTTCGAAACACGTGATAGGGCCGGAATGCTGTGCTTCCTTGTGGTTTTGGGGTGGCACACAATCTGTTCTAGCCAATGAGTGATGAGGACAAGAAATGGTGTTCCTCACCCCTGATTATTTAGCTGCTAGCGTGACGTCCTCTGTGTCTCTTTCCTTATGTTTTGGCAACCACTAACGTTCTTGAGAATGGCTACTCCAACCGTATGGGATCCAGAGTTAAGATGGCACAGATAAGAGCCTTCAGGAAGCACACAATATGGGAGAGAAGTCAGTCTGTCTCTGTAGATACTGTTATTGCAGTATATGTTAGCCTGTCCTGACAGAGACATCAATCAACAGCCACTTCTGGTAATGCTTTGGGCATTGTCCCAAGATAAATCCACAAAGGAGACAGAATAAAACACATTCAGATCAATAAAATATATAATAAGCTAACATTTCACAATATCCTACATTATCAGTCAAAACCACTCTAATTTTTGATAAATCATCGACACCAACTTCTGGAAATGTTGTAACGCCTGTTTGATATTGAATTAATTCATAATAAACAAGCCGTCCTAGAAGCAGTGTTGTTGAAAGCTATGCATTTCCTTCTGCTTCCCATAGGGACGCTTTCCAATGACCTGATTCAAGTGGCATTTACCCAGTTCTCTTGACACACCAGGCTGTACGCTGGGTATCAACGAACAGCAGTGCCACAGAGGTCGTGCCCTTCATGTGTTTGTGATTAGAAAGGAAAGAAAGATACTTAGCCAAAAGAGGAAAAAAGAGTTCATATCTTTACGAAAAAAATGCATACATACATATATATCTGTATGTGTGTGTGTATATATATATACACACACACACATATATATATATATATAGTTTACGTGAATATATATGTCTGAATATATGTGCATGGGTGTGTGGGTCTATATATATGTATCTGTGTGTGTGCATTTGTCCATGTGCTTGTGTGTCTTTATGTATAGCTCTCTGTGTATATGCATTTGTGTATGTGTGTGCGTATTGTGCCTCTCTGTGTGTTTGTATGTATGTGTTAAATGTATACTTGGTACCCAGAACTACAGCAGGCATACAGGGATCAAAAGCAACAAATCCACATATTAGATGTGTAGGAATGGCTGAGTGGAATTTGTCTACATTAACATTAGCCTGAATCATTGGTATGCCAAATTATAGAGAAAAATAAGCTTCTATTTGCTTAAGTAAGTTAGAGTATAGCACTCTGTTACCTGCAAACCCAGGCACTCCTAGATCCTAAAAATATTATCTGTCGAATAGAATGCTTGAGACGTTTTCAAAAACTCTAAGTTTAATTTTGTGGCAGCAAGAACTAATTAGAGATATCATTAGATCAATAAAACCTTGGTTGATTAGAGCTAATTTTTCAGAATATCCACAGTTCAGTTTGATTTGCTGTAGAACGAAAACACAGTAATTAATTGATTTGTTAATTTGGAAGAACCACAGGTTGAATTACGGTGGCTGTGTTTAATAATCCAGTTGGGGTGTAAGAAACTGTTGATTTCAGAGAACAGTCCCAGAGGATAATCTTAGTAGCCACAGTACTCAAATACATACGAAATACATGTTTAGTTACTTTCTTGTTGCTGCAATGAAATACGTTGACAAAAGCAACTGAAGAGGGAAAGTGTTTATTTTGTTTGCAGTTCCAGAGGGATAGGACCCAGCAGCAGCCAGCAGGGTGGGAGAAGCAGGAGGCTAGCTGGTCACATTGCATCTACACCCAGAAAGCAAGGGATAAACAGGAAGTAGGGCTGAACTGCAATGCCTCAAGTTCTGCCTCAGTGACCCACTTCCTCAAAAGAGGCCACACCTCCTAAAGATTCCACAGCTTCCCCAAAGAGGGCCTCCAGCTGGGGGTCAAGTGTTCAAACACGTGAGCCTGTTGGGGTACTGTCACATTCAAATCACTATGGCATGTACAGAGAACATCTAGGAAAGGGAGAAATACAAACAGAAAAAGACTCATGCGGATTTTAGATGTCTCTGGTGCTTTCCTTTGTAGCTACGTGATGCTCCGTATAGTAGCTACCTCATAATCTATTCAATCACTCTCCTATAGCAGAGGGACTATGTGCTAATTGAACCCAAGTTCCATCAGAAGCCCTGACCCCTAACACCTAAGAATGTAACTGCATGTGGAGGTACGGCCTTTACTCAGGGGGTCTAGCCCAGTGAAGCCATAATAGCATGAAATCAGCCCTACTGACATCCTGATCTTGGGTTCCAGCCTCTAGAAGGACTTGAAAATAAATTACCGCCCTTCAGGTTAGCTCGCCATCAGCGTTTGCTCACGGCATCCCAACAAGTGATTGCAACCAGTATTTAGGAAGTTGCCAATATTTTGCTATTATAATTAGTGCTGGAAGAAGGAGTCTTGTAAAAATGTTGTTTCTGGTTTGTTAGAGATGTGTTTTTGGAATAAATGCCCAAAGTGGGATTGCTGGGTCAAAGGCTAAGTGCATGGCACAGCGGGCTTATTAGACATTGACAAATTCCCGTCCACTGGGATCTGCCACTCTGTAGCTCCTACAATTCTGCATTCCAGAGCCTAATGCCTTCACAGTCCTATCAGTGAGTCAGGGTAACGTCCTGCCTGTCTGCTAACGTCATAGTGAAGTACTGTTTCAACAGAGTTCTAGTTTATATCCCGTAACTCGGGGAAAGCTTAACGGTCTTTCCAAATGTGAGGGCTGTTGGTAAGCCTGTCTTCCTTTAACTTAATAACATATATTATTCACCGACTTTTCTATTGCATTTCTACGTAACCTCCTTTTGGTTCTTTCTTGTGTGTTAAGTTTCCTTTTGGCCTTTGGAGACAGGGTCTACCTGTGTAGCCCAGGCTGGCCTGGAACTCCCAATCCTCACTTTGGCCTTCAGAAGTGGCCGAAATAGTATAAATATTTTTGTCATATTCTCAACCCAAATTTACCAACTCAATTGCCAACTTCAGTTTTCTCTTTTCTTTGTCTTTCTTTTTATTCTTTCTTTCTTCCTTTTTTCCCATTTGCTTTATTTCTCTTTCTCTGAACATTTCTAAGTTGCAAATATGAAGTCCCTTCCTTTACTCTAATACATCAATACCAAATTTTTAAATCCATCAAACAACAGAAAGATTTAAATGTATATACTACTGCCACTTATCCCAATAAGGTCCTCTACAGGTTGCTTTTCTTCCCTGTCTTTCAACCCAGGGAGATGCTTTGCAGCTCTTTGTTCATTTAGCACCAGGAATGGAACCCAGGACCTCCCACACACCGAGTGTTTAACCACTGAGCTGCACCCCAAGTCCTTGTTACTGTAGCTCTTTTGTCTTCTTTAACTTAATGCAGTTCCTCAGCCTTTTGCCGTCTTTTATCACATTGAAAGTTCGGAAAAGCACAAACCACTCATTCTTCAGAGTGCGTACAGTGCGGGTGTAAGCTGGTATCTCCTTTAGGGGGATACCAGGGTGTCACAGCAGGAACAGCACACAGCAATGCTGTGACTTTCCTGGTGGAGCACAGCAAGAGCACCTGGCATTGACCCTTTATTGGTAATGTTGAGTTTAATCACCTGATCCAAGCTACCTATCAGTTTTTCCCCTTGAGTGTTTTCATTATTTGTATCACTGCTGTAATAAAATATTCTTTGAACTTTGGCTCACAGTGCTACGGGAGAGTCCACAGAGGCAGGGAAAACCTGGCGGCAGGGGCTTGAGGCAGCTGAGCTTTGCACCCTCGGCGGGCTGCGAATGCTTATGTTCGGCTTGTTTTCTCCTTCTTATCCAGTCTATGACCCTAGCGTGCGGAATGGTGCCACTCATAGTGGGCAAGACTTCCCTGCTCAGTTAACTCAGTCAAGGGAATCCCTTTCAGCTATGTCGAGAGGATTGCATCCTGTGCGATTTTATATCACATCAAGTTATTAACTGTCAGTCAATATTAGCTATCATAGTAGTTCATAAGTAATTCATTAGTGGTGCTTTGAGACCTATCTTGTTCCTCATCAAATTTTTATACATTCATTTCTGCATCCTTAAATGGCCCCTGCTTGAATTAATACCTTGGTGTCTGCAAAACAGAGATTTTTCTAATTCCATCATTCCTTCTGTAGCAGTTAGTTGTTTTCCTGTAATGCAGTGTGTGCCTACCCCCCTCTATCTACCTACCTACCTACCTACCTACCTACCATCTATCTAACTCTGCCTCTAGATCTATCAATCTCTCTTTCTGTTTATTTAAAGACTATACAAATTCATGGATTTTTACCCATAAATTCTATCCCATCGCCATCATTATTCACTTTGATGTCTATCCAACATTTTTAATTGCAAAGACCTCCTTCTCATTCCCCATTGCCTTTTCCTTTGCAAATGTCCCCTCAGTGATATATACATACATATATATATGTATATATATATGTATATCTGTACCTATATATATCTATTCATATCTACTGTAATTTTTCTCTCTTTTTTCTCTCTGCACCTTTTTTCTTGAGAACATCGCTTCTTGCAAATACCTGGGAGCTGTAGCTTCTCCATCCATCCTAAAACATAAAGGGGCGGGCAGACTCATGCCATTGGTGGGCCATTTCCGCTTCAGTTCTGTAGGTGTTTTCCCTGAGAGGCATTTCCAGGCAGGTCTGAGGCACAGGAGACAACTGTGCTTCTGGATGCCCCAGGAGCTGTTTACTCTAGATTGACACATGACACATCCCCCCCCACCCCCCACCCCCCCACACGTCCCCACCCCTGTCCCACCGCAGCCCCGGAGTTTGGGGCGGGTGCTCGTGTGATTCAGCCAGCTCCAGAAAATTTAATTTCTCGACCCCCCACCCCCACCCCGCTGAGGTTATAGAAGCAGTGAGCAATTGCTGGGGGCGTGGAGACTCTTGGGGAGCTCAAGGGATGCAGTTTTCACCTGTGCTGAGGCGGCCTTCTCACATTCAACGGAGCCACCAATGCTCCTAAAAGTAACCCCGATACACCCACGGCTCAGCAGGCACACCTGCGTGGGATTGTGGCTTTGGTCTGTCACTGCTCTGTCTGGAGAAAATAGGTATTCACTCATATCTCTCCAGACAAACTCACACAACAGATGTTAGACTGCAGGCCAGCTATCCTACCCATGGTTCCTGAAGAGCCAAGACAGAATTACCACGAGTGCTCCACTGTGGGACCTCTCACCGTCTCCCCAGACAGCTAACGGGATGCAATATCTTGGGAAGGTCCAGCTCTCAGGTTTTGGCCTATAGCTGGGCTCATGGCTGCCTAGCTCAAGGCTAGGCTAGGGGAACAGCTATGCGTGGGAGGTGAGTGGGATCAGTCTTCCATCAGGCACTTCTGCACAGGTCACCGTCTCTAGATGCCAGCTCTGTCTGCTTAACTCCACAAGTTCAGCATCCTGCAGCTCAGGCTGGGTGGCAGCCTCCGCTCTGGCCGCTAAGGGCTGCGCCATATGTTTACCTGTCACTGTGTCCCCTTTACCGTCTGCCACGCGGAGATTCATCAGTAACGCTCAGGATGGTAAGTTAGCCCCCTCTCTCCGCACCGCTGGGGGTCACTTCCCCTGGCAGTTCTGTGTGTTTTCAACAGTTTGAAGAAGACAGGGAGATGAGCATGCGCAGATCTTGACTTTCATAACAAGACGTGTGTCTAGAGAGCTTGTCTGGGAAGTTGGGGACTTAGGTCTCTATCCTAAACCCATCACATCTACGCCACCTTCTTCTGCTTCTTGCTTTCCATAGCCTCTTCCCACCCCACCGTGTCCACCATCTCCTGAGGCCATTTTTCCGAATAGCTGACTGCGAACCTCCTTTCTGGCCTTTCCTCCTGCATCCCAACACACGGCAGACAAACACTCCCGACGACACCATTTCCCTTCTCACGATGCAGGGACTTTCAAAAGTTTGAAGCAGCAGAAGAATCAGAAGCAAAAGCACAGGGAGAAATGAAAGTCGCAAACTTTCAAAATGATCCAAAGCCCTGTTACCCCCCCTTTCTACTTTTCAATTCCCCTGCTAAATCCAGATGCTGATCTCGGCTAAGAACCGCTCCGCCCAAAGACAGGGAAAGGCTAAAGTACAATGTATCCATCCACCCCAAGTGCCCAAGGACACTAAAGACACAGCATCGCCCTAAGGAACCTGCGGTTCAATTATTTCAATTATTGAGCCAAACTGGAAAGAAGCGGTCAACCCTTCACTGCTCCAGATAGATGTGGTGATGATGCATGAGAGTCCATTCTGTGAAGATGATGGCCTAAGGTATGCGATCTGTCACTGTGAAAAAACCTGCCCCAGGCTGGAGTGCATGGTGAGGATATCAAGAAGTCCATGAAGCACATAGCACTGAGCTTGCAATTCATGGAGACGGAAATACGCCAACATGGCACACCGAGGTGTCGGGGTAAAAACAGATGAAGGTAATGGCCATGTCTCAGTTCACCTGCACCCTTTGCCCATCCAGAAGAGCTGTAGGGTTATCCAGAACTGGCAGGACACCTGTTGGAAGATAACCTCCTGTTTACAGCAGTGGACAGAAAAGCTGAGAGTGTTTTATTTAGGCCAGGTTTAGAGCATTTGTCTCCATCGCCTCTTGGCATAGCCGACTACCTTAGAACCAGGCGGCTTACACAAACGTTTTATTATGCATTCTAATAATACATTTGACTGAGGGATTCTCCTATGGATCGCTAGGAGACCTCAGCGGATGTGTGGGCTGCTCTGGGGCATCCGGAAGCTTCACTCATGTTTGATACTGTGGGGTGAACGGAAAGCTGGGCCCCACTGGGGCTGATGGGAGTGGCCATATGTGTAGATTCAGCTTGGAAGTCCCAGCACTGTTGTACTTGTCTATGGTGGCTCAGGGACCAGAGAGAAAGTAAGACAACAGACAGGACGTGTGACATAAGACCTGAGCCACAATATCCTTCTGCACTACATGCAGTCACCAGACTGTTCACACTCAAGGCGAGGGAGAATAGAGTCTACTTCTTGTGTGGGGCTGGCCTAGAGCTAAGAGAGGGGTTGAAACATGCTTCGAAGCTTGGATTTCTCACCCTGAGAGTGGAAGGTGTTTGGCTGCTTCTCTTTACTTACTCTGTCAGACCCCAGCTACCATTAACAGCTACCAAAGCTCCTCTAAGTGCTGCTATGCCTTATGTCACATAGTACCTGATAAAATCCTGCCTCTCCAAGGTATATGGCCTGGTTAATGTTTATCTGACCACGGCAACTGGAGAACCCTGGACTAGACTTCCTCTCTCCCTATATGACCTTATAAGATCTCTTCCACTGGCCCCTGCAAACTTCTGCTGAATGCAAATAGAGCTTTCTCAATACCACTGCTCTAGCCAATAACATGCCGCCACATAACGCATTTCCCTTTTTCCCTCTACCGTATATATGTATGTATATACATATATGTATACATATGTACATATGTATATATGTGTGTGTGTGTATATATCCTTTACTTCAGTAAAATGAGCTGTTCACTGACACTGCCTCCCGAGAAGTCTGTCTTTCGTCACTCTCAAGCCTCTGCTCAAGACCCGCTCAGACCCTGGATGGTTCCTAACTGCGCATTCCTCTTTGAGGCTGGGCCAACAACTTGGCTACCCAAAGGAAGGACCAGGAAGCAGGGACCCACATTCTTGAAGCAATTTGGAGCCACCTTGGACCAGCATAATATTAAAGAGGAAAGTAAGAAGGACAGTGCAACATTATCTGACTCACAGGGTGGCTGTGTAGGTCACAGTTCTCCAAAGAGACAGAATCTATAGAATATAGTTGTCTTAGTTACTTTCCTACAGCTGTTGTAAAAACGTCATGACCAAGGCAGCCTATAAAAGAAAGCTTTTAATTTGGGGCTTATGTTTCAGAGGGTTGGTCCTGACACCAGAGCAAAGTCACGGTGGCAGGATCATTTGAGAGCTCACATCTTGAGCCACAAGCGGGACACAGAGAGCACACTGGGGACGGCACAAATCTTTTGAAACCTCAAGCTCATTCCCAGAGGTGCACCTCCTCCAACAAAGCCACACCTCCTAATCCTTCTCAAACAGTTCCCCCAACTGAGGACCAAGTGTTTAGACACATGAGCCTACAAAGACCATTCTCATCTAAACCATCACAATAGTACAGAGAAAGAAGATAGGTAGATAGATAGATGATAGATAGATTGATGATAGATTGATGATAGATGATAGATAGATGATAGATTGATGATAGATTGATGATAGATAGATGATAGATAGATAGATGATAGATAGATAGGAGGGGCAACTCATTAGGAGAGTTGTTCACATGATCATAGAGGCTGAGAAGTCCTATGTTAGTCTGCCTACAAGGCAGAGACCCAAGGATTCCCAGTCTAAACCTAAAAGCATGAAAATCCAGATGTCAGGGGGCTACTGGAGTATAACGGAATCTGGGAACGTAGTTCTGATGTATAGAGGTAGGAGGAAAAGAGTAGATCCCAGCTACAAGAGGGAAAGCATCAATTCACCCCTCTGTGCCACCCCCACCCACCCATTGCTACGCTAGTACCCGTGCATATAGAGGACACACCTTTCCTGCTAAGTGAACTCAGACTCCTGACAGTCTGTATCCCCGAATTATGCCTTGTCAGTTTTCTGAGTATTCCTTAGTCCAGTCAGATTGACACCCAGAATTAACTATCATGGTAACTAATCCTCTGTGGTTTTCTCAGGACTGAGCAGCTATTACTGAAACCAAGACTATCCCAGATAAATGGGTCCCGTCGGTCACCCTTCCTTGGTTCCTCTTGAGTCACTGTGATTTTGATGGGCATAGGGGTTCCTCTTATTTTGGTTTGCTAGAGTCCTCTTGCAGGAAATGTGTATATGTGGGTGTGGGGTTCTAGCAGATGGTCCAGCTGCTAGAGAAACAGCTCTCAGAGAATGAGTCAGCAAATAGGTCCTTGGAAGTAAGGAAAAGAAAGGGCACTGTGAGAGAAAAGGGAGACTGTGGAAACAGTCACTGTCAGAGAGCATTAAACCCTTATATGCTTTGGCTTTCTTTACTCTTTCTTCCTGAGCCATGTGTCCAGAGCTCCTGACTATCTAGCTCAGTGAGCAGAGGGCAGAAATCAAGTTCAAGTTTATTCTTTGCCACTCATATGACTTATGTGACTTTGAGTAGACACCTAAGCCTTTCTGAGTCCTAGTCTCTTTATCTTATAAACAAGTATGAGATTACCAATTCGCCTACTTAGAAATTATTTTTCCAGTATTTGTATTGGACCGAGGACCTTGTTCATACTACACAAATACTCTCCCAGTGATCTTCATCTCCAGCCCTTCAAGTCTTTGTTTTATTTTCATCTTAGGAGATGGGGAGATGGCTCAGTAGGTCCCTACCACAATAGGAAAGTCTGGCACAATGGGTTATAGCACCCATGCTGGAGGAGGCAGACACAAGCACATCCCCAGAGAGCCCTGGCCTACTACTCTTGCCATTGGTGAGCTCTAGACTCCGTCAGAGACCACGTCTGTAAATAAATAAATGAATAAATAAATAAAGTGGCTATCAATGGAAGACACCCAATGTTGATGGCATATGCCTGTACATGCATGCATACACACTGCTTTCACATGTGCACACACGAACAGGTACCCATGTGTGGTGGTTTACATGAGGATGACCCCCATAGGCTCACATATTTGAATGCTTGGTCTCTATTTGGTGGAACTATTTGGGAAGGATTAGGGGGTGTGGCCTTGTTGGAAGAGGTGGGTCATTGGGGATGGGCTTTGAGGTTTCAAAAGCCCACACCATTCCCTGTTATCTCTCTGCCTTGGGCTTGTGGATGAGATGTAAGCAGTCAGCTATTGCTCCGGTGCCAGCTCTCCGTGCCTGCTGCCATGTTCCTTACCTTGATGTTCATGATGTTCATGAAATCTAACCCTTAGGAACCGCGGGCCCTGAATTAAATGCTTTATTTTATACGTTGCTTTGGTCATGGTGTTTTGCGGACAATAGAACAGGAATAAGACACGGGGTACCTTCATCCCACCATATACCAGTTGTAACTCAGCTCATTTATCTCATGTACCGCTATAACTTCTTGTGATTCCAAACGTTATTCCTTAAAACTCTTTTGTTTTAACAAGGTTCCTCATTCTTCCACGTGTCACATCAGTATCATTGAGGAGACACGGGAGAGCTCTGTGGTACTAGACAAACTTAGAAAGAGAGGCCTGGGGAACTGGAAATAAGTTGCACCATGTCACCTAGCGAGATGGTGAGGATTCACTGGGCCTCTAGTTCAGAGGTTGACAGTTGTCTCCTGAGTCGGAGCCGGCCCACTTCCTGGTTTTGCAAATGAGTTTTACTGAAGAAATTCACTTACATACTGCATACGGCTTCTTTTGTGCTGTAACAGCAGCAGAGTCAAGTACTTGCTAGAGGAAGTTCGTGACCCACAAAGCCAAAAGTTCATCTGATAGGCACTTACGGAGGCCCTGTTCTAGAACGTTGGTTTTTCTAGCATCTCCTCACAACTTTCTCTCTCAGACAGTTTTTCACTTAGAATCGATTCATGAAAATAGAAAGTTTTGTTGTTTCTTTTTTCATTTTACAAATAAGAATGTGAAGGCCTGGGAAGAATGCGTTTCCTCAGCTGGGCAAGAGGCAGAAGGAGATCCAGACTCGTATCTCCCAACCTAAGTCTACTGTTTTGCGCATTCAGTCTCTGCTCCTTAAGCCTTGCCACATCTATCCTCACTTTAACTCCTAAATGCCAACCTACCTGAGCGATAGCCTGGTTTCCTCTAGGCGGTCCCACGGGGAGATGTTTATCTCTCACGGGTTTTCTTACTGTTTCAACCCAAGCTGCCTTACAGCTCTGGAAGAAGATGACATGAGAACCCAGGACTACAGCACACACTCAGACGATGGAAATGGTAGTTTACTGAGCTAGAAGAATATACTGTTCCTTGGGCTCGTGCCTGCCGTTTGCTTTACTTCTGAGTGCCCACTTTGGCCGAGCACACAATTCGATGGACTCACGGCTTCTGTATCTCAGCTTTGTGTCTCTCCTGTTTTCTATTTACCCTCAACTAAAAACGATGGCTAGTCCAAGAGAAATGACAGGGATCCGGGACCACATTTGGCTGATACAGCAGTATCAAACGCTCGTGAGCTCTTCTGGAGGGTTTCTCTGTAAATGTCTCTAAATTATATAAATTGCTTTCTCTTGTGACATTGGCCAGTAACCATCGACATGCACCCAGTTCTGCTAAAGGCCCTCCATTTCCAAAAGCACCGACTTTGTGTGCTCCAGGAAACAGGCCTCCCCTGCCTCCTCAGCCTCCGTCCCGATGACGTCCTCATTTCCCTCAGCAGAGCAGAACTGGACGGTGTTGTCCAGGAGAGTTTGCTGCCGTGATCATCTCTGCCTGCCAGACCCGGTTCTCTGTCTTATCCCTCCTTCTGGAATGATACGCCTTCATGCTGGGCTCTCTCGCCGCTACTCTGAAGACTGTCACTAGAGCTGAGTGAGGTCTGTCACTAAGACAGGGCAAAAAGAGGGGCTGTTTACCACGGATACGATTGGAAGTGTCACTTTCTCCTTGGGGTCTAAGCTGAAAGCAGATTTATCCAGTGGGAGGCATCTTTGCAGCCATGGCACGGCCTGCATCCTGTCGCTGCTCCCAGAACTGCTTCCCCACCCCCACTACCCCAGATGAAGCCCAGCTCCATTGGTTCACTGCTTGCCTTCCTCCTCCATGGTGTCACCCTGAGCATCAAGTAGCCAGCAAGTGTACTGATTGACAGCCAGCTTGCAGGAAAGTCTCGGGTCCCCATTGACTCAGAAGTCCCTTAAAGCTTCTAAGAATAGTCCTCAGGCGCTTTCATAACCGGAAGAGATGGGTGTGTGCCTTAAAGAGCACCAATGCCATCTGAAGTGCTAGCTGCTGAAACGCACTGGGAGGTAGTATTTTTAAATGGAGAAAATTTTAGCCTTGACTCCTGATTTGTGTTTAGACTTTGATGACTAAATTTCTCTAGAAGACAAAATTATTTTGGGAACAGTGTGGAAGAGGACTGGCTTCATTTAAAATTCAAGCTTCTCACTTCGTACATTTCGCCTCCACATTCTTTCATCTTGACTTCCAAAGCCAAGGTGTGTGAACTTTCCTCTGTTCTAAAGGCAGAAGGTGACAGCGTGGGACACACAGTGAGGCCATGGTGAGGGGACAGTGTGGGACACACAGTGAGGCGACAGCATGGGACACACAGTGAGGCCATGGTGAGGGGACAGTGTGGGACACACAGTGAGGCGACAGGAGACAGTGTGGGACACACAGTGAGGCCATGGTGAGGGGGCAGTGTGGGACACACAGTGAGGCCATGGTGAGGGGGCAGTGTGGGACACACAGTGAGGCCATGGTGAGGGGGCAGTGTGGGACACACAGTGAGGCCATGGTGAGGGGGCAGTGTGGGACACACAGTGAGGCCATGGTGAGGGGGCAGTGTGGGACACACAGTGAGGCCATGGTGAGGGGGCAGTGTGGGACACACAGTAAGGCCATGGTGAGGGGGCAGTGTGGGACACACAGGCGACAGGAGACAGTGTGGGACATACAGTGAGGCCATGGTGAGGGGACAGTGTGGGACACACAGTGAGACGACAGGAGACAGCATGGGACACACAGTGAGGCGACAGCATGGGACACACAGTGAGGCCATGGTGAGGGGACAGCGTGGAACACACAGCGTGGAACACACAGTGAGGAGACAGTGTGGGACACAGCGTGGGACACACAGCGTGGGACACACAGTGAGGCCATGGTGAGGGGACAGTGTGGGACACACAGTGAGGCGACAGTGAGGGGACAGTGTGGGACACACAGCGTGGGACACACAGCGTGGAACACACAGTGAGGAGACAGTGTGGGACACAGCATGGGACACACAGCGTGGGACACACAGTGAGGCGACGGTGTGGGACACACAGTGAGGCAACAGTGAGGGGACAGTGTGGGACACAGTGTGGGACACACAGTGAGGCGACGGTGTGGGACACACAGTGAGGCAACAGTGAGGGGACAGTGTGGGACACACAGTAAGGCCATGGTGAGGGGACAGTGTGGGACACACAGCGTGGGACACACAGCGTGGAACACACAGTGAGGAGACAGTGTGGGACACAGCGTGGGACACACAGCGTGGGACACACAGTGAGGCGACGGTGTGGGACATGGCCTCCAGCCTGGGAAATGTGTAACAAGTAAGTGGTACTTCGAAAACCTTTAAGAAAAATTCCTATTTCTAGGGGAATTTTTTTTAAAGGATTTAAAGCACTAAGGATTTAAAAATGCAAGACAGGCATCATTAAGTTACAATCTTGAACAAACGCCAAAGAGTTCTATGGTTTGACAAACGTAAAGACTCCGTCTCCTCAGCCCATCGAAGCCTCGTATTATAGGAAAACTGAAATTCACAGCTTTCAAAACAACTTAAAGCTCCAAATCTCTACATTCTGGAAGCTTCTGGGCCATCCCAGGGAACGTTCTAAAGTTCAACCCCCGCCTCCTTGCCCCCCACACACTGGCGTAGGACCACTAGTGTTTAAACTCGGAGATAGCAAGAAATGATTTTTTCCCTCAGCTATTTTTAAAAAGTTGTTGAACTCAGATGCGAATTGACAGTCACACCCCAATAACGTGACTGACACTTATAAAAAAGTTGTTTTTTTCTTTCAAAGCAAGGATGACAATTTCTGCATAAAATAGCAGAGGATTCTCTGCTAACTCAGAAGCAAACTGCTTAAAAAAAGTTTTTTTTGACATGCCACTTTGGGGTCAAGGGGGGAACAAAAACCAGCTTAGTGTTTACAGCAGCTTTCCAAGTACTTCCCGTCCCAGGGTCCCCAGGCTCCACAGGGCTCCCTTCTCGCTGTGCACATGTAGACTGGGTCAGTGCGCAATGACAGATGTAACACTGGCCTTCTGACATGGTGAGATTCTGGCTGTCCAAGAAAGTAGGTACCCTGCCCTTACTAAGGCAGGAGACTAAACCAGGACGTTTGAGGAAAAGTCCATGCGTGATAATTAATGGATTGAAGAGACTAGAATCCAGGCTAGTCAACAATTACCTTCCTTGTAAAATGAAAAGTGTTCTATTCATAAGCTCATTTGTTGATTCCACGAAACATAGAGCTTTTTTTTTTTTCAATCTCAAAACCTCCATGTTCTGTCTTTTGTGTGTATGTGTGTGTGTGTGTGTGTTGTTTTGTCTTTCCTTTTGCCTTTAAATCTTAAATGTGAATATTGCAGGTTGCAGGCATGGCAGGCAATGAGCAGGTGAAGATGCAGCGGAGAATTGTTCCAATCCTCTTGCATGAGCTAACAAGCTTCTGAATATATCTCGGTGGTCCACAGAGGCTAGAGAAGTTTCCAGGAGATGGGATCCTCAAGGCGAAGCTCATGTCTCTTAGGACTTCAAGATTATTCCTATGCAGACTATTTTATTTTTGTTTAATCAAATAAACAGTGAGTTTTTCCATGGGGGAGGGGTGGACATAGTAAGAAACTAACTAATCTGATGCTGGGGTTCCAGGCACGAAGAAGCTATGTCCCTGATTCACAGGACTAATATAGCCCTGAGGGTGAGGGTGGGGTACAATAAAGCAAATCAGAATGTAAATAACTTACCGTTTCTAATGTGGTAGATGTTACAAAGCAGACGTATGTATTAGTGATATTAGGTATTAGAGACGATAGATAATCGTGGTGACAGGGCACCTAATCAAGGGTACCCCAATCCCACTGGTAAGTATACATGGAAAGGTGGGGTGTAGTCCTACCCTTTAGAGAAAAGGAAATAAAAAACAAAGGTTAAAAGCAATGTGAAGAACCAGTGAAGAAGCCAGAAACCAAGCTATGACTGGTCAGTCAGAACTCTGTTGAGCAATGAGTTCATATTTTATCCATCTACAAGGCCAACACCTATCTGTCTCTAATACCTGTGCTAGCCTATCAACTTAGCAACAGAACTCCCAAATTCTGGACAGGGACATGGCTGCCTCCAGTAGAAACTACATTTCCCAGAATCCTATGTAATTTGGTTCCGTTCATTGAGGTGTAAACAGAAATACTAGAAGCATCATGAGGGGAGTATCTTTAAAGCAGAGGGTGTATCCTTTCATTTTCCAGTTGATAGGAATGCTGACAGGATTGTGCCCCCACACCTGATGGAGGAGCCACATTCTGAAGATTGGAAGCCTTAGAAGATGGCAGAAGGCCGGATGCCTGTCACAGCAGGGGACACAGGAGTCCTGTGTGGAGACCTGGACTTCTTAATGAGAGAAAATTACACTGAATTAGAACTAGATTTAAATTAGACATATTTGAGGCTTATGTCTGTCTCTCCTAGGCCAATTCTAAATGGATAGTGACCTTATTTCTTTAAAAACAGAGTTAAAGAACTGTCTTCTGATAACAGCCTGTTAAACCCACAAGTCTCTACGGTTTTTATAACATCCCTGATTCGATACTTAGAATAATAACCAAACTCGGGCAAAACTTGTTTGTGGTTCGTTTGTTTATACATTAGCGTAGTCATTTGGTATGTGCTGTTTGCAAAGCACTGTGGGTATTACAGAAGACAAGAGCTCACCAACAATTTAATGCCTTCTCCAAAAGGACTTGTAAGTCACTAGCAAGCTTCAGGCCGACAAAGCAAATGAGTGGCTCTGAGAAAGCAGATGTAGTGACCGTAGGCAAAAGCCTGAACAACACCTCTCTCCAGTCCGGGAGCAAGCTGAAGGCACTGAGTCTCAAAGTACTAGCCAAGTAGGAAACTTTACAGAAAGCTTTTATTTGTTCAATTCAATAATTGATAGGTCTCTGTTGACCAGTGCAGGCCACTCAGGCAAAGCAAACAGAAAGATCATTCCCTTCAGTAATTACCTAGGAAAATCTAGGTAATCTAGGCTTTGGACACCTGTTGGTGAAAGCTGCCTGTTCACAGCTATTGCCAAACTGGTCCCTGAGGCGCTGAGATCTTAGGAATGAATGTGGCTGCTCTGTAGGAGGGAACCCAGGCACTGTGTCGGGAAAGGCAACTGAAGAGCCACGCCTTAGTAAACAACCTTTGATCCTTTTCAAAAACAGCAAAAGCAGTAGGAGGAGGCCCAGCCCAGACTAGAAGCCAGAAAAATCTCTGAGCCAGATGGCTTGAGCTCAGACCCCGGGATTCACAGAGGAACAAGAAAGAACTGACTTCTGCAAGTCATAGCCCAACCTCCACATGTGCATTAGGGCTAGTGTGTGTATGCGCACACACACACACACACACACACACACACAAAGAATGAATGAATGAATGAATGTTAAAAAAAACTTAAATCTGAGGTGACTGCTGTAGTAGGAAAGAAGGGATATTCTGAGCAGCTGTGATCCAGAAAGTCTGCACCAGCGAATAAAGAGGGAACAGAGAAGTGGGTTTGTTCCGATGCTGTGTCTGAAGAAAAGTCACGTACATGCAAATGACAGATGGCCTGGGAACTTACCGCAGCTGCCAGGCTCTGATGGAAGTGGAATGGAGAAACTGGGCTGTGTCCTGAGTACATCTGGTTTGTATGACCTGGAAATTAAAACCAGGAAGCTGATACAAGTGATTAGAACAATTAGATACAGACTAGAAACGGGTTGAAGAAGTTGCTCTTGGCAGTGTACAGCAGCTTTCAAACTCATTTCTTCCGTAATGGCTTCCATTTCTGAACCCAACATACTTTTGGAAGTCAGGGAGAATAAAAGTGGAGTAAAAGCAGTTCTTGTTTGCAACTAATATCAGGAGTTCTTACCAATGGCACGGATATGAAAGGGCATTGTGGGAGTTTATTTTTAGTTGTGTTTAAAATCATTGTTTTTGGTGCACTGTTGGAAAAAGGGATGTGTAGGCCTTGACATTTTGTATTGCCTTCAGGTGTTGAATGCTTGTGATCTGCAACTGAGGAGTTCTGAATGAATAAAAAAAAACACCAGACTCAGACGCTCGGGGTTCTATTGTCCAGCATGCTGCTGGCCAGGATGGTGGTTCACTCTGCCGAGGTCTGGGAGGGCTTCCATCTATTAAAAATGCCTCCTTGTCCTGATTGCTGGGCTGCCACAGCAGTGTACTACTACAAATGGTGCCCGATGTGGGGCATGACATCATGCCAGCTAATCCAATGTGGAGACAAGGAAGAAGAGAAAGAAACTCCAGACCTCACAGAGTCCAGTAAAGTACACTCAGGGAAGCTACCAGAGGATAGAGATTAAGGTATTCATTGAAGGCTCCTGAAGGAAAAGGAGAGAGAAAAAGGAGATAAGCCTCAATGAAAAGAAAAGGCTGTGAACTTAATAAATGAGGAAAAAAGTTCTGATGTGAGAGCCACAGAATGGAGGCCCTTGGAGATAAAGAATTCAGCTGGGAGCAGGAAAAAGTAAGGTTCTTATGGCTTTTCCTGATCGTGGAGCCAGTGTTCCCTCCTGCCACTGCTGGTAGCTTACTGTTTCACAAACTGAGTTTTCTGATAGCTGCATGTGAAGCTCAAGATGTTGTGTTTGAGATCTGTGGAAGAGGTTATATGTTTCCTCAAAGCAGTAGTGAGAAAGTACACCAAACTGCCAGAATGTTTCAGCCAGAAATTCTTCCTACTGAGCCAAGACCTCCTGCTGTTGCCAAAAAGCCACTTAGTTAAACTGACCAGTTTTTTGTTTTTTTCTTCTTCTGCAAACCTGACTAAGTGAAAGACAAGTAGTCCAGATACTGGTGATAGTGATGAGAGCTCCATCCATGAGGGGACCTTTCCTGCAGACAAAGTGACCACTTATTTTTCCAGCAAACCAGACTCTATCTTAAAACCTGGAAAGTGTTTCCTCAGGGTTAGTACACAGAAACTATCTTCCAGAACTGGCTGGGGTTGTATCTCGAGCCGGTAGCCGAACTTGGTACTGCAAGAGTCACCCAGGTGTTACTGGTTTTGAAGGCATGAAGGGGTCTTTAGAGAGCAGCTGAGGCTTGGTACTATGAGAGGCCAGGACAGGCTATTGGTGAAAGTGCAGTTCAGTTGCAGCAGAAGACCCCAGCAGTTTTTGAGATGCCAGTACTAGGGGACGACCACTAAGAACAGCAGCTGGACTGGAACCAGCCAGAACCTAGAGGACAAACTGTGTATGTTGCAGAGGGCAGAGCCAGAGAAGTAATCACTGCCCTTTGGAGGAGCCCAGAAGATTGTAAGTGAATTCCAGATAATTGGACATTGATAAAATTTTTCTGCTGTCCAAAGACATTGTGAAAAGCTTGATAGATGCTTGGTTTTTTTTGGTCCTGTGAATTAGTAACCCTCATGATTGTTCTTCTTATAATTAGTTTTTCTGATATAGTGTTACATTGTGTTGTAAAGGCAAGGCATTTTTTTAAAAATACAGAAAAGGGGAAATGTTTGGGAAGTTTATTTTTAGTTATGTTTGAAATTGTTTTTTGTGCTGTTGAGTGAGGGGCTAATGTAGGTCTTGGCATTTAGTATTGTCTGCAGGTGTTGGATTTCTGTGGGGAATGTTAGATTGCTTATGATCTGCACCTGAGGAGTTCTGAATCAATAAAACACCTGAGCTCAGATGCTCAGGGTTCCACTGTCGATTGAGTCTGGCATTGGCCAGGATGATGACTCTCTCTGCTGAGCTCTGGCAGGTCTTCCATCTATGAAAAATGCCTCCTTGTCCTGTTTGCTGGGTTGCCACACAGTGTACTACTGCAAAAGAGTAAGGACAGAATGTACTAGGATGAAGTAGTCTCTGGTTTATAGTTGATGTGAAGTCTACATGGTCAGATCTAAGATCCAGAGAATCCATACAAAAATATGAGCACAAAGCTGAGCAAGTTCACTATATTAAAAAGAAGGACGAGGAAGAAGTGGAGGAGGAGGAGGGGGATGAGGAGGAGGAGGAGGAGGGGGAAAGGGGTGGGGACAGCATAGGTGGGGCATGGTGGCATACACCTTTAACCCTAGCACTTGGAAGGTAGAGGCAGGGGAATCTCTGAGAGTTTCAAGAACAGCATGGTCTATAAAGTGAGTTCCAAGCCAGGCAGAGATACATACTGAGACCCTGTTTCAAAACAAACAAAAAGCAAAAAAAAAAAAAAAAAAAAGCCAGCAATATGAAAAAGCCAATGCATCTCCACACTAGCACAAGTAGAGCAGACAATTCCAAAGAGACACTATTTTTTAAAAATTATTTATTTATGTGTTTTTTTTATGTTTGAGTACTCTGTCTGCATGTACACCTGCATGCCAGAAGAGGACCTCAGATCCCACTATAGATGGTTGTGAGCCACCACGTGGCTGCTGGGAGTTGAACTCAGAACCTCTGGAAAAGCAGCCAGAGCTCTTAACTGCTGAGCCATCTCACCAACCCTGAAACACCATTTTTAAGAGTATAAAATCATTTGGTATCTAGACATAAATCTACTGAAGATGTGCAAGTCCAGATGGAGAGAGAGCTTTCAAGCTTTTGTGAAATATAATTAGAAGATAAAACTCAGAGGGCTCGGTATTTGTGGTCTGCCAGAAGACTCAAGGTTGCGAAAGTGTCTGTTCTCCCTTGATAAAAACTATAATAGCTTTTGTTTTGTGTCAACATTGTATTCTAAAACTTATGTGGAAGGATGAAGGTGAAGAATAGTCAGTGGCTGAGGTTATAGTTTGAGGGAGCCTGCGTTTGAGCCATAGTGGAGGGCAAGTGATGGTCAAGGTACCCCAAGAGAAGAGAACAAAGGGGGACTTAATTACCAGATAGATTTGTCCAGCTAATAGTGCTACAATTGCTGAGCCAGCAGGATATAAACAAAAGAAAAGACGTGACTAGAGAGTGAGCTGCACACACCCAGGAGCAAGATCCCATGTGCAAAACAAACCAGGGAGCTCACCACACATGCTCCCCTCTACACATCAAAATCAATTCTACCTCGAGCAAATATTTAAACACGAAGGGCGAGAATTTAAACAATTTAGGAGATTTGGGGTTATAGTTTCATTACCTTGAAGTAAGGGAAGAATCTAAGAACATGATTATAGACTTAGTTACATTAAAATTAAGAACGTCTGTTCATCCAAAGGTGATACAAAAAGAGTCTTTAAGAGAGAGGCCAATGTTTGGAAGTCTCAAAATTCACTAAATGGACAGCATGTCTTGTTGTTCACGTTATAAAATAACTTCTACAAGCAATAGGAAAAAAGGTACAGGACAGAAAAATGGACCAGAGCCTCCAGCACACCAGAGGGGAAACACGAGGAGTTCCTAACCATGAGAAAAGCTCTTCTATTTCAGTAGTAATTAGGGAGATGCACAGTAAAGACACGTTGAGATGTAATCCACTCCCACAGGCAGTGCAGGTTAAGGCTGTCCAGTCCTGGAGTGATGACCCTAGCAGGGACTGTTCCCCAGTGTCTAGTAGATCTGTGGCATCTGTGCCTCTGTGTGTAAAAATATTTACAGCAGCCTTGTGTGTAAAAGCAAAAGGGTTAGAAATGTCACCAATGGAAGAAGGAGAAAATACACCTTGCTATTCATAAGACGGGTTAGAAAATGGACATGAACTTCAGCCACATGTTTCGATAGGAATGAATCTCAAAAATGTTAAATTTATTGAAATAAGTATCTTGTATGCATACCTACTCATAGCGCACTGGCATAAAATTCTAGTAACTCGATGCATGGGAAACAAATCAACATATTATCTATATAAATGTTTATGCTTATCATAAGAAGGGGAATGTGAACACAGAAAGATGCTCACATCAATAGTCACCAGGGACATGTACATTAAAGGCAAAATGAGATAAGTGGACACAACCCAGATGCCATGCACAGATGGAAAATAAGAATGGAAAGGTCCCTACAGTGTGTGCAGCTCAGCACCAAAAAGGAACGAGGTGTGGATACAAGACATAGAGTGGATGCAAACACAACAAACCTTGCACCCCGTGACTCCCTTTGCATAAAGCATCCTGTAAGGTAACTCTAAGTAGACACAGAGCTGGTTGGCGGTCTCCCCGAGTGGGATAGTGGGAGACTGAGGGGACCTCCCTGATGAGAAGCCAGTCCTAAAGCGGACTGCGGGATGGTCGCGCAGCTCTGTCCTCGACCCTGCTGCAGTGAGCCTTAAACGGCTTCATCGTGCACTGTGTGAATCATAACACAACAAAATCACCACCAAAAAAAACCCAGATGGAAAGAATGGCGAAGAACTATAACCACAATATCCAGTATAATGGCAACTTTGATTTTGAAACTTCCTTTTGAAAAGGAAGGGATCAGTAAGATGTCCTTTATTAAACTAGATGATGTCACATACATACATACATGCATACACATGTCAAGGCTTCATGCCACAGATAATCAAAGTGTTTCTGTGACCCATAAATACATGAAAATGTTTAGCCTCTCTAATAGTAAAGCGACAACCATCTCAGTGTTACTGCTAAGCCTGTGAATTAGTAAGAATTTGTGGGTGAAGTACACTCTCTTACACACTGCAGGGAGCCGTACAATAAACGGTTAGGTATTTCTAGGGGACAACGTGTGGTATGAGCCTTAATTATGCATAGCGTCTGCCAGGTATTTCTTGTGGAGGACATTTACATCCTCTCTCCCTGAGTCGGAGCTGTACCTGTGACTCACTTTGGGTAACAGAATGAAAGCATGATGTATTGGGACCTTTAAACAAGGCCTTAAGAGAAGTAGCTGGCAATTTCCATGTTCCCACTCCTGGACGCCATCCATCAAACCATATAGAGGCCCAGACTAAGCTGTGGGGTGATTAATGGCCACAGAAAGAAATGCCTGGGGCAGGAAAGGCTGCCTTGCCTGGTCCTAGCTCTCCCCACCCCCCTACTCCAAACCACATGACAGAACCACATAGGACAGAACTTCTCATCTGAGCTCAACTCACAGAACAGCGAGAAATAGTTCATTCTTATTGGTTTAAGATATGAAATTTGGCATGGTTTGCAAATAACATCACGGCATCCTAAAGAAACAATGGAAAATGTGAAGAAGTCTTTGTGTACAAGGTATTCACGCAAACATGGTGTGCAATATCAGGAAAAGAAACAGAATGCTTATGAATCCTTTATGGAGGTCCTGTTGTTCTTTGGCTTCTCAGCACCCACTCCTCCATTTATTTCATGACGAACCCACAATTTCCTTTACAAAACCCTCCCTCTTCATTACAGTGTGGCTTCTGTGGGCTTCCTCTTCAAAATCAGTGGATGGATGACTCAGGTCCATACAGATGCCCCCTAGCCCTGCCCCGGGACTGGTCCAGTCACAGTGGCTGTGGGTCCCAGACACAGCGGCCTCAGGAATCTCTCCCTCCAGGCCCTCCATCAAGCCTGGACTTTCTGGCGGATAAGCCAAGGCAAGTTCTATGTTTTGTTTTGCCTTGTTTTTTTGCTTAAGTCCATTGAGTTGGGCTTGTATTTCATTTCTTTCAACCAAGATTCCTAACAAATTCAAGGTCTACCTGCATCAGAGAAATCCTGTTTGCAGAAAAGCCAGTATCTACCCAAACTAATTCCAGAGAAGAGAGTAAATGAAGGAAGCATAGAATCTGATAGAAAAGTTAACAAACCACAACCTCTCCATGTTTCAGTGTTGGTATTTTAAATCTGCCTGTCTCTTTTCCTTCCTTCCTTCCTTCCTTCCTTCCTTCCTTCCTTCCTTCCTTCCTTCCTTCCTTCCTTCCTTCCTTCCTGATGGTGTATAACAGGATTCTTCGATTCCCTTTACGCAAGGCTCATTTTAACAGCACCAGTTCCCAGGCTCCCTGTTGCCTTTAAACTTATTTCTACACGTCTGTCACAGCTCAGTGTCCATATACCAGCAAGCCGTTTGTTCCTACAGCAGTATACACAGTACCTGCTCCTTACAGTGAGAAAGAAGTGCTTCAGCTCAAAGTGTGCCTGTTAAAGGGGACGTGCCAGTGCTGACTGAGGAGTCCAGGGGTGGAAGTGGGACATGTGTGGAGGAAGAACGCATTGTCTTGAGTCAGGAAGCAGAGGAAAAAGAGAGAGGGAGGGAGGAGGAGAGTGAGCTCAGGTGAGGCCAACCCGGGGCATTTATGCCAACTCTGTCTATATATCGGTGGGTCCTTTGAGAGAAGGGTCCCACACTCGGGCTATGTCCCAGTGACCTGAGGATCCTCCACTGGATCCCGATTCAAACATTCTATTTTCCATAGTACTGCTCTTGAGACTTGACCTAATTCACAATAGATCCTTGTGGGAAACACATTTCCAGAGTAGAATCGGATGAGTCAGCCTTGGCTGAGTGTGTCTCCACGTAGTCAGTCAACCACATCCAAAAGCCATAGCTGTAAGAGTCTTGGGGCTGCATTTCCTGGAGCTGTGATGGGGACAGATTCCCTAAAGAAAGGTTCGGGTAGCTCTGCAACACTACAGGCAAATGAGGAGCACAGTATGGAGTAATCTGTAGCCACAAAACCATCCCTTCAGTGGTTCTCTAACACCATTCAACAAATGGGGTTCAGAAGGCTGGATTTCCCATATGCAAAAGAGTGACGTTAGACCTTTATCTCACACCGCATACACAACCTAACTTAAAATGGACCGAAGAAATAAAACTTAGAATGTGTGGACGTAAATCTCCTTGACTTAAAATTTGGCAATAATTCCTTAAATAGGGCAACAGAAGTATAAGGCAATGGGATGAAGAAAAAAGAAAAAATGGAGCCAGGAATTGTAGCACACACTTGCACCCCTTACACAGGAAACAGAGACAGGAGGATCATCGGCACATCGAGACTGGCTTGGTCTACTTATTGGGGTGCTGTCTAAATGAACAAGTAAGTTGGACTTTATCCCAATCTAAAAGTTTCGTGATATAGTATTCCACACACTGGAATACCACGCAGCCTTTAAAGAGAAGAAGGACTGACAGAGACTATCTGATAAACGAGCCTTGAGAACTCTGTGCTAAGCAAAAGAAGCCAGTCACAAAAAGCCACATGTTCATGTTTCAATCCATGTGAAATAAACATATCCACAGAGATAGATGTCAGATTAGGGGAGGCGCAGGCTGAGTGACATTGCCTGATGGGCACAGGGTTTCCTTAGGGGACACAAGGGACCAAGCAGGCAGTGGTGATGGCTGCACATACCAAGATTTTCAATTTTGCACTTTGAAACAGAAAATCTTATTATTCATGTCTTACCACAAAATAAGACTTAACATCAGGAAAATACACATGGTCATAATGTAAAAGCAGTGTGCATGCCTTGATCCCAGCATGGGGAGGCAGAGGCAGGTGGATCTCTGAGTTCGAGGCCAGCCTGGTCTACAGAGTGAGTTCCAGGACAGCCAGAGTTGTAACAGAGAAACCCTGTCTTGAAAAACCAAAAAAAAAAAAAAAAAAAAAAAAGCTGTGGTTTAAAAATGAATGGTTTCAACTTTAAGTATAGAAACAAAATATCAACAAGGTCGGTGGGAATGCAATGCAGTGGTACAGCACTCGCCAAGGATATGTGAGGTTCTGAGTTTAATTCCTAGTACCACAAAAAAGCCCAAGACAGCCAGCCAACCAACCAACCAACCAGCCAGCCAGCCAGCCAAAATCCCCATAAGTGTGAAATATTAATAATGATAATCATTTCTAGGTGACGGGATTCGGTTGATTTGATTTTTCTTGTTCATATCACTTCACATTTACAAACTTTCCAGATATGATTATCTTATCTTCATAATCAGAAAAGAATATTATCAGTAGCCAAAAAGAAAGTCATCATTGTAGACATTACTGGTACTCACCAACACCAAGTTGCTATCTCCTTTCTGAGCACTAAGGGGTGTATATCTCAGACTCCATTAAATGGAGCCATGACTAGTCGTATTTCGACAATGGGAGATGAGAAGAAGTCATGTGTACGACTCCATCGGTTATCTTAAAATCACAACAGGTATTAGCTCATAAATCTGCAATTTGGATCGAGTTGAACAGAGATTAGGAAGTCAGCCCCACCAGATGACTGGAGAGGTTCTAAGGCAGGACAACAGGAGCAGCCTGGGCTTTCTCAGGTTCAACAGCTGGTGCTGGCAGGCTGCCATTGGCAGGGACTTCAGCTGGAGCTATCTGATAAAACAGCTATGTATGGCCACTCCATGTGGCTACTTAGCGTGGTACTAGGTCAAAGGATTGAGTCTCAGGAGAGTCAGGCAGATGTTATACCTCCTCACATGACCTAGTCTTGAAGACCTAGTCTTCACTGAAGGCCACTTAAACTCAAGAGGAGCCATGACTCAAAACTGTGTACTGAAGGAGCATCGAAGTTGGTTTGGAAAGAGATGTGGGAAGGAAGACGCTTGGCTGAGACTTTGGAAGCCTTTGAACAACTCTCCGGCTCCTGCCCTACTCAGCCCTACTCACAGAAACACATTTTGAGAGAGTAGAACAGGCAGAAGTGGGTGTGTCCCTGAGTTACCAGAAGACGGCGCTGAAGCCGAGAACCCGTCCAGGTGCAGCATTCTAAGGAGAAAGGAGTTGCTCCTTCGTCCAAAGCCACACCCAGACAGTGGGGGGTGGGTGATGATGGTGGGTGTGGTCTGGTGCTCGGCCACCAACACTCTCTCTAACACTTGCACCTCGTTTCTTAATCAGTAAGAATTTGGGCCATCCTTTTACTACTTTGAACTATCTTCAGGAAAAGAATGGACAAATACTTTCAACACATATGGTCTCTCATACTCAGACATATTATCACAGAGCTTAAATACAAAGTAAGAAAGGAAGTATTTAATGGTTGATATTGGACATCATCAATATTGCCAAATTTAAAAAATAACGTCTAATCCTGAGACGAGAGCTAAGGATTCCAAGTATCGTTTCTGTGTTGTTAATGAAAATTAATTAATCAAAGGTATGGTTATAAAATCTTCTGAGAGACAACCTTGGTAAAACCTTTGGTCACAAGAGAAAAAATATGCATGTGTGTGTATGTATGTATGTATGTATGTGGTGTGTGAATGTATGTATGTGGTGTGTGTATGTATGTATGTGGTGTGTGTATGTATGTATGTATGTATGTGGTGTGTGAATGTATGTATGTGGTGTGTGTATGTATGTATGTATGTATGTAGTGTGTGTATGTATGTATGTGGTGTGTGTATGTATGTATGTATGTATGTGGTGTGTGTATGTATGTATGTGGTGTGTGTATGTATGTATGTATGTATGTAGTGTGTGTATGTATGTATGTGGTGTGTGTATGTATGTATGTATGTATGTGGTGTGTGAATGTATGTATGTGGTGTGTGTATGTATGTATGTGGTGGTGTGTGTGTATGTATGTATGTGGTGTGTGAATGTATGTATGTGGTGTGTGAATGTATGTATGTGGTGTGTGTATGTATGTATGTGGTGTGTGAATGTATGTATGTATGTATGTGGTGTGTGTATGTATGTATGTGGTGTGTGTATGTATGTATGTATGTGGTGTGTGTATGTATGTATGTGTATGTGGTGTGTGTATGTATGTATGTATGTGGTGTGTGTATGTATGTATGTGGTGTGTGAATGTATGTATGTGGTGTGTGTATGTATGTATGTATGTATGTATGTGGTGTGTGTATGTATGTATGTGGTGTGTGAATGTATGTATGTATGTATGTGGTGTGTGTATGTATGTATGTGGTGTGTGTATGTATGTATGTGGAATGTGTATGCATGCATGTATATATATATGTATGTGGTGTATGTGCACATGTGTGCATGTAGAGGCTGGACAGCACTGGGTGTTGCTCTCAGGAACACCTACCAAAATTTTTGAGACAGGATCTCTCACTTGCTAGAAACTCATGGCTTAGGCAAGGCTGGCAGGTAGTGAGAGCAATGTTCCCCTTCCCTCCCCTCTCCAGCACTGGAATCATGAGCATTTACCACCACAGCTGGCTTCAATATGTGACTTCAAGGAATCAACATCAGGTCTGCATGTTTGTAGGGCAAGCAGTTTCCCAACTGAGCTATCTGCCTTGCCCGAGGGGAGGGAGGGGGATGTATCTTCTTTTTAAAGCATATTGTTTGAATATGTTTTGAAAAATCAAGAGGAAATATTTGCTAGAAATAATACATCATTGCCATCGCATTTATAAACGTGTGAGTAGTTTAAAGGAAATTTAGAGATGCCTGGGAAGTATCCTTAGCATTTGAACGTGACAATGCAGTAGGAATGGATATTGGAAAAAAAGATTGGTGACTCACAAGTGCTAGGTAGCTGGCTGGACCGAATCGATCAAGATTTCAGTTCAAATTTTCCTCCTAGGTGGAAAGAGAGGGCTGAGGAGCTGGGCACGGTCTTTGTGTCAAAGCGAAAGATCTGTGGGAGGCAGGTAACCTCTGTATCGCCCAACTTCTGCCTGGAAAGACCTAATAATGCAGAGGGGGAAAACAAAGTATAATTGTTGGCAATGTAATAATCTGCTCAAGTCATGTGATCTCAGATGTGGAAACTAGGAAATGTTCTATTTGCTCTACAGGAGCGTAAGCATTACAAACATTTTTTCAAGATGAAAAATAAAAGCAAACAAAACCATCTCTGGTTGCCACGTACCCATCTTGGTCACTTTTCACTTTGCTATGATAAAAATACCTTGACAAAAGCAACCTAAGGGAAGAAGGGCTTGTTCTGGTCCAGAGTTCAAGGTCCACCACGGAGGGGAAGGACGTCAGCAGGAGCCTAAAGCAGCCGGCCACAGCACGACCACAGAGTGAAGTGAAGACTGCTTGCACTCAGCTCATTTTCAGGGTTTTATATGTTCCAGGATCCGTGCCTAGAAACGATGGCTTTCGTAGTGGATTGATCTTCCCACCTCAATTAAGCTACTCACGTAATCTTCCACAGGCATGGCCCAGGCTGCGTCTTCTAGATGAACCCACATTTCATCAAGCTGACAATTGAGATTAACCATCATACCATGTCATGGAAAAGCCTACAGTAACCATTTCCAGTCAGCACCCACCCTAGAGAATTGAACATGGATTTACCAGCAATTTTACTCCTAGGTATATGCCTTAAAGAACAGAATGCAGGAGGTTAAAGAGAGAGCCATCCCGTAAAGGCATCTACTTTCAAGCCTGATGGCCTGAATTTGATCCCTGAGACCACATGGTGGAAAGAGGGAGTTAACACCACTAGATGTCCTCTGACACGCACAACACACACACACACACACACACACACACACAATAAGTAAAAATGTAATTAAAAGAGATATTTGCATACTAATTGTCACACAAAATAGATAAAAACAACCCAACTATCATCCAACAAATGGGTCAACAAAAACGTGCCATATCAATTTAATGGAATATTATTATTCAGCTCTAAAAAAAAAGAATGGATTTTGATATGAATCCACACCACGGGTGAACCTTGGAAATAACGTAGTGTGTGAAACAAATTATACACAGGACAAGTATTTCATGATTCCATGTGTATGAATGACTAGAGCAAGTAAATTCATAAAAGGTAGAGAAGTGTCTATCAGGAGCTGCAGAGAGTAACGTTATGTAACATTCATGTTGAGGGCGACGAAAAAGTTTTGGAAATGATAGTGGTGCTGGTTTCGCAGCCATCGCTGACTGCCATTGTATCATTAAAGCGGTTACTATGGTGAAATTTATGTTACTTGATTTTTACCACAGGATCAGTTTTGTTGTTCTACTGTTTAACTCTGATCTCTTTGTTCTCCGTCAGCTTTGTGAGAGGAGACAGGTGCTTCTTTCCTACCCATTGATTTAGTCCCAAAAGCAAGCTCTGCCCATAGTCATCAATTAATGAATCAAATGAAAGAGTATATAAAACCAATTTATACATTTATATATATATGTGTGTGTGTGTGTATCTATATATATGGAATATATATAGATACATAGAAGAATATAGATAACTAGAAATATTCATGATATTTTCCACAATCCTGAGCTTAGCAGTCTTGGTCTAAGAATCTAAGAGATTCAAAATATCTTGCCCAATAGACTCCAACCACGTCTCTTCTCCTCTGGGCCAAGTTTCCCCGCAGAACAGAACTTGTGAGAATGATATACTATGCTCCTTAAGGGAGATCGATTCTTCATGTTCTTAGATCAAATTGTGCAATAGGAGTCTATATATTCAGAAATAAACCCATTTCAACTGCCTAATTGCACCAATTAGGTTTCTTTCAGATGTAAGCAACAAGAACAAAAGATCTAAGTAACTTCAGCATCCAGCTACAGCCTGGGGCTGGCCCCAGCTCTCTAGTGATTGCATAAGGTACTGGCCGGGATGCCAGCTATTTCCCGTGGATGTGTCTGTATGTAACCATGGATATAAAGGTGGAGCCGCCTGAACCAAGAGTGCAGGCAAGTCACCGATTGGAAGGGAGGGAGTGATAATTGCTAGCCTGCAGTTCTTTCTCTCTGCTTCTCCATCACTGGAGGTGTGACCATCACTGTGGAGAACAGTCAGCAAGGAGCACGCCAGCTGTCTACCTTGGGAACAGTTCATGTGATCGTGAAAGGTTTCCCTTTCTGTTGGGGCGATGGTTTCCCTCCAGAGACACTGAGCAACATCTAGAACAGACGTCACAGCCGGCGTGGAGGTTCAGTGGCAGCACATCAGCGACGGAGTAAGTAAAAGCCAGGATATTGTTAAGAAAAAATCCTCCAGGGCAGGGCCGGTCTCTTTCTCTCCAAGTGATTATCCAGCTTAAATATTCAAGAGTGACAAGGTTAAAAACTCTCATGTTATAAAATCAGGTAAAAAACCAAACTAAACAAACGAAACCAATGCCTCTCTGGAAGTGGGAGGAACTGGGCGTCATGAATAACTAAGAAGCGTAAGTTGCCATGTTCCCCACACATACACATCCTCATAACTGACCCTGCATTTGCAGAACAGCCTTATTGCAATGACAACTGGTTAATAATGAAAACTACAGTATTTAGTTGAAAGAAAATGTCAACCAGTTGATAAATGATTCCTTCTTAAACCCTAGAGGTTAAGTCCTTCCAGCCAGTATGGACTGTTCCATTGACTAAGCAATTGTATTATTGGGTTTCATTTGTATGTGTAGTTGCTGGTAGATAGCAGAACGCCTTTTAAAAAAAATGATACAGAAGCCCAGTAAAAGCATAGCAGGGATCATTAAAATAGTAAAGATCTAGCCAAATAATCAAATTCAGGGATCCAACTCAGTGATTCTCTTCTTTCCAAGACAGGACTAGAAGAGCAAAGTCTATAGTCGCCAAGGCAGGGCAGCGAGGTGGTCCCCATGCTGTCATCCTCAAGCCACCGGACTCCATTCCCTGCTCATCACAGAATGAGGTCTGCCCCAGCTAGGAGGTTCATGGACTCCCTGGGATCAGGTGGTCCTTTGACTCCCTCCATCACCCCAACAACTAGCCTCATTTGTTTAGTGTTTCAATATGGAGATCAGGAAGGCTAGCCTCTGTTTACCAAGCTTCTGAGGGCGTAGCATTGTGGCTTTGATTTTGGCACCAGCCATGATTCTTTATTCATCCCCTTTATTAATAATGTCTTTTCACACTGCTTGGATGATTTTTAACTTCTATTTTCTTCTTGCTTGTCCATTCTAACTTTCTTCACAATTGTCTCAACATTGCATTTCCTTTGGAAAAGGCTGAAGAGCTCTTAGACCAGAATGGACCTAGAGATGGCCCAATGAAGGCCCACCATGACACTTTCCTTAAGCTTAATTTCAATCACATCCTTTGATAGGGGGCTCCATAAGCTAGCATGGAAGCAGGAAATCTCAAAGGGCCCCAAGCTTAGACAAAGAATTACAGGCAACTAAGGAACGCTCAAGTGGGAGAAATTGTCTTCCTCAGGGATGAACCCCTAACTGGTTATCCACTACCAGGTAGATACCCTTAAAACATTCGTAAAAGTAGCACAGAACAATTGAGCAGGTTGTATTTATACATTTATACGTGTGTCCTATGCATATAACACATATAAATCATATTTATCCATATGACAATAACATTTAAAGAAAAAGAGGCCATGAATTTGGGCGAGACCAAGTTGGGCATGTGAAGAGTTGGAGGGAGGAAAGGGAAGGGAGGAGGTGATGGAACTATATTTTAATTTAAAAAATTAGAAGAATAAAAATAGCTGGAGAGCAAATTTTACCTAGCATCGGAATTGACCCCGACATCTATTAGCTATGACGGATAATAATAACTAAGGGACTATATATTTCATTTCTTTTACGTTCCTCTTCATTTCCTGTGCAGGCAATGAGGCAGCTCCTTGAGAGTATAGTCTGTCATTTTTATTTGCTTGTTTGTTTGTTTGTTTCTTTTTTCAAGACAGGTTTCTCTGATGCAACCCTGGCTATCCTGGAACTTGGCTTGGACCTCACAGAGATCTGCTGCCTCTGCATCCAGAGCACTGGGATTAAAGGCATGCACCACTGTCACCCTGATGGTCTATCATTTTTAACTTTTTTCTGGAAAAGTCTAACTCCAGTAACTGATCAAAGAACCACTACACTTCCTAATCACAAGTAACTCTGAGCCATCCAGAAATCAAAGCTTCCCAAGCTAGCACGCTCGTGCATCTTCTTCCCGCAAGGCACGCTGCAGCGAGTCCAGTTTGGTCCGTAAATCCCACTTTTTCCACCAGCTGTTGTCCATCAGAGCCAACTACAAGATTACAAAGAACAATACCCATGAGACCACCCTAACTTCTGATATCTTCCAAAGTTCAGAGTCTTCCCCAAACCACCCCCAAGCTTGATAATGTGCTATTCCTACAGATTCACTAAAATCATTGCGACATTAGGGTTTGTTATGGAGAAAGGGTGCAGATTCAAACCAACCAAAGCAAAAACAAAAATATAAGGCAGTCTGAAGGGTTCCCAACATGAAGTTTCTGTTTTCTTCTTCCTGTAAGTGGACATGAATGCTCGCCTAGCTTTGATGTACAGCAATACGCACAGAGCATATCCAGTCGGAGAGCTCATCTGAGCTTTGGCATTCAGAGTTTACATAGGGTCTCCATCACATGCACAGGACGGATTAATTGTGCACGTGGTGGAACTTGACCTCTGGGTTGACTGAGTCATACGCCCCGTAGTCTCCAGCCTGGTTCACACGGTGATGTGAACATGGCATGACCAGACTCCACTAGAATCACACGATTAGCCTTTCCTAGTGTGGCCAGCTTCCAGCCCGAACAAGAGACACTTCTATCACGGACTACCAAGCTGAGGGAACCAAACTCCAGTTATCTCTTTGGACAGGGTCAAATTGTTTACAGTGTGGATCTGTACCTCACAGTATATACCAATAACTTAAACAATTACGTCAAAGTGTGAGCGCTGAAGTCACAAAACTCAGGAAGGAAAGCATAGGTGTGACTTTTCATGTCATGGCACATGGAAGTTTCCTTAGCCTCCACAAGAGCAGCATCCAAAGAGACAAACAGGACTTGACAAATATTTGTGTTTCAAATAAAGTTCAATGTCAGGTCCAAAGGAAATTCCAGTTCCCCACACTCCAAAAGGCAGTCCAAATATTCAGAAGTGAGCTCGACCTCGACTGCAAGGTGATTTCCAGCAGTTAGACAAAAGCACTCGTTCCTCAGGAACTTGTGAAACTGGTTTCCATCGATCAAAAGGAGTCACATGGCAGAGGGGACATAAGTATACAGGTACCTGTGGTGCCTGCCGGCACACCAGAGCTCATGCTGCCTCCTGGCTCCCCAGGATCACAAGTGCCTGCCGCACATCCCAGAGTCCCTCTGGCATCCCAGTCCTTCTCGTCCTGACCTCCATTAAACCCCCTGCAGGCATGGGCGTCCTTCTCCACAGCTGCTCATCCTCCTTATAACCCAGCTATTCTACTATGTTCCTCCTTCTTTCTCCTCTCTCTCTCTCTCTCTCTCTCTCTCTCTCTCTCTCTGCTCCTGCTTCTCTCTATTTTCTCTATTCTCTACCCCTTCTATTCTACCCTCTCTCACAGACAGTCCTGGCCGTGTCCTCTCTGCTGGCCATGTTCAGTCTATTTCCTCTCTCTGCTCTGGACTCTTCCAGATGCCTCTGGCTGTTCTCTCCCTCATGTCTACAATAAAAACCTCCCCTTCAACCACACCATGTCTTCAGTTTATACATTCAAGGACAAACTATAGATGAGAAGCACTATTTATACTTGAATAAAGAATATGAAGAATTCTCGTAGCTTAACAAGAACAACAAAAAGGCTATTAAATTTAAAAACGGACAAAGGATTTGGATGAATATTTCTCCAAAGAAGACATACAAGAGACCAGTCAGTTCAAGGAAAAACGTTCAATATCACTAGTCACTAGGAAAATGGAATTAAAACCATAACAGAAGGCCTGGGGATGTAGCTCAGTGGGAGAGAATTTGCCTTGCATTTGTGAAGGCCCCAGTTTCACTGCCAGCACCACACACACACACACACACACACACACACACACACACACACACATACACACACACACACACACACACACACACATACACACACAGACACACACACACACACATACACACACACACATACACACACACACATACACACACACACACACACACACACACACACACACACATACACACACACACAGACACACACACATACACACATACACACACATACACACACACAGACACACACACACACACACACACACAGAACCATAACATTCCCCATAGAATGGCTAAAATAAAAACAATAGACAGTAACTAGTGTTAGGAAGTGTTGGGGAAGTTTATTTTTAGTTATGTTTGAAATTGTTTTATGCACTGTTGGGTTAGGGGCTACCTTAGGTCTTGGCATTTTGTGTTGTCTGCTGGTGTTGGATTTCTGTGGGGGATGTTTAATTGCTTATGATCTGCACATGGTTATGATCTGTATCAATAGAACACCTGAGGAGTTCTAAATCAATTAAACACCTGAGTACAGATGCTCAGGGTTCCACTGTGAGGTGGCGCTTGTCATGATGGTGGTTCCCTCTGCTGAGGTCTGGCAAGGTTTGGAATTATGAAATATGGCTCCTTGTCTTCCTTGGTGAGACACCACAGCAACCTAACAACCACAGGTAAAGGTGTAGAAAACTGAGACATTACTAATGGAAATATAAATGGACATAGCGTTCTTGAAAAGTGTTAATTCCCTGGTAGGCAGACAGATAAGGAGAAGGACCAAGGCTAGGTAATAAAGGGGGCAAATTTCCAAGATGACTGGCTTCTTCCTCACCCTCCTGACTTGAGACTAGAGCCTGGCAGCTTAAAACAAAGGCTTTTTTTTGGCTTTTGTCTCCCACCAGCAGACCCCCTGCTGATGGCCTAGCTCAACAGATTCAAGGCAAGATCAGGATGTTAAACCCAGTTGCTGGCCAATCAACCATCTTCTTCAAACTGACCAACCCTAAGTCAAAGGGAAAAAACTCCTCAGAGGTTTTAAAACCCAGTGCTTGAGGAGAGACTGGAGTTTTCAGCTCCCTGAGTCCCCACTCTGCTTTGCAGAGGGCCTTTTCCTCTGTGTGTCTGCTGTGTGCAGGCGCATCTTCATCCCCAGTGGACAGTTCTTCAGCTGCTGTTTCTGTCTGCAGTGTTTGAGATGTCCCTTTGGCCACCTATTGCCCTCGAGATTATTCTTGCCATTTAATTCTTTAACTGGCAGAGAAAAGGAACCCAATCAAGATGCCTAGACTATATTATTTGGCTGTATTAGACTGTATTATCTGGGGTTTCTTTTGAGGACCACTGATTTATCAAGGTAAGAAATCAGTCTAACCCCTAAAAGGATAGGAAGGTATGTCCATTAAGCTGCCAGACAAGTCTTAATTATATACCGTCCTTCATTTAGAGTTGTTCTGTAAACAAGAGGAAAAGCTCTCTAGAATTCTCAGTGGCCAACTTTTCTTTTACTTGTCCGACCATCCAGATTTAAATAAATACTACAGAATGGACCCACAGACTCTCATGCGTCTAGTTGAGGTTTTTTTTTAAAATGTGTAGTTTCTGCTCAAGCTTCACCTAAACTTCACCCAAACATTGCAGATTAATTTACAGATTAATTTACAGATCAAATTACAACCAGAGGGTACAACTGACCCTCTGGTTGTTCAGTGACCGTCCTTGGAGGCCTCCATTAATGTGGTCAGAGGAATTAAAGGGAAAATATTTTTCCTCCTTGTCCTCCAAATCCAGCTAAGTCCCAGGGCACCATGGGACATCTCTAAATGTCTTGTAGGCTGGAAAATGGCCTGTTCTCTTATTCAAGGAGGCCATGGAGATGCCACTGGATAGACCGTAACCAGTGTCCAATTTGCAGAACGAAGGGTCAACAAAGCGGGGAAGGTCCCTACATTTCCAAACAAAATAATGGTCAAGCAAGGCCATTGACGAGATGGATGTATGAGGCAGAAAACAAAACAAAGCAAACAACAACACCCTAGAAGAGCCAGAGGCCCCTCCAAAGCTCAAATAACCCCTTAGGGTAGATCTTCAACTGGCCTTGACAGAATGAAAAAATAATAATAATAATTTTGGCGCCTACATGGTATTAAACACCCAGAGGGAAAGAACCAGGATTAAAATGATCAATACGTATGCTTCTTTAACGGTCCTCAGATGTCATACTTAACAATACGAGGTGTCATTAATGAGCTTCTTCCTGATAGCACTCTCTTTCTAGAAGAGTACTTCCCACGGCTGTCATATGATGTCTTCTGTCCTATCTACCCTTGTTCCCAGATTAATAAGACTGCCAGACACACTGTGGTCAAACCAACATGCTTGGAGAACTATTCAAGATACCAAAACGGTGCGCCTGGGACATTGCTGAGCAATCCTATAAAAATGATATTCCTCTTGTACATTGTCAATTAGACGCTGGTGTCTAGCTGTGACTTTAACAAAGGGAACTTTGATTTCAATCAGATTTTGAGAGCTTCCTGCCGAAAGACTACACTTCCCAGCTTCCCTTGAAGATATGGATATCATGTCTGCCCGTTTGGACTCCTATCAGAGACACATCCCATTTCCCCTGTAGGCATTCAGGCGATTCACAACATGTGACAAGATGCCCATTGTCATGAATAAACATGGTCCCACCTGAGGTCAGACCAAGGCCCTCTCTTCTCTCTCTCTCTCTCCAGCTGTTTTTGAAAAAATCTAACATAAAGTTGTCTTATGAAGACCCTGGATAGGAAATCTGAGGCTACTAGTGGCTCAAGCCCACCCACGGACTGACCTCCGTGGCTCTCGTGTGCTCCCTGGCCACAGACACATTTGGTGGTTTCTAAGCATAGAGGACACTCAACTGTAGAAAAAATTGTTGTTATTTTGGTTTCTTTAAAAACACAAAATGGCAGGTGGATTAGGTTTGTGTTCCCACCCCAGCTGTGGTACAGTTTTTTATGAGTTGGGTTTGGAGTGCTTGGTGCAGGTGGCTATAATTTGGTTAGGTGCAGTCATTCTGGCACCTGTAGCTTGTTTTGGGGATTATGTGCTGCATGGGTTGCTGGGAACTTTTGACTTAGGGCATAAAAGGTCTGAAGCCCTGGGAGTCGGGTAGGCATTGGTTGGTGGTTTGTTGGGTGGGTAGCTGTCCTTAGTGTGATAATTCCTAAGAGAACAAAGGTCAGAGAGAATGAGTTTATAGACCATGAGCTGAGAGGCTGGTCTGACTCACTGTCAGCTAGTCCTCTTCAAGCTTAGGACAGCCTAAAAGAGGCCGTGAAGATTTCTACCTTTCTCTCTTTCTGTATTAAGGCTGCTTGCAAAAGCTGTGCAGATTTCTTTCTATCCTTCTGTTCTCCTTCCCTAAATAGAGGGTGAAAGACTGTAACGCACCACTACATTCAACACAACTGGATTCACTCCTGTACCTTGGTGCTGGGCCCAGCCAGGGGTTCCAAATTTTCTGTACCAAAAGACACTCCTTTGTCTGTTTGAGGGCTAACTTAAAGGAGCTCAAATTAGGAGCCTTGAAACTGGTGGTTCTACTTCACCTTTCAGTGCAAATCTGGCTTCAATATATGTTGGACAAATGGCTACTGCTGACTCAAATTTGGAACTTTGTGTTTCTAATACCGAAACTGATTTAGGTAACTCCATAGGACAGAATGGAAGCATGGCACAAGGTCTCCTCCGACAAAACTCCTAGTTCACTAAAATCTCAAGGCTCCGGTGTAAGCCGCTCCCAGACCTGGGAGGCCTGCCTCCTGGGCCTCCTAACTTACATTTCACAGAACTCCTTGGCCTGTGTTTTTAGCCTAGTCGTGTTTCTGCCTCTCCAAACTTGTTTGCATCTGTAACAGCATTGTGGCCTGCCTGCTTTGTTTCATCTGCTAACAGGCCTCCTTTCGCTTTGCAGAGTCTCCTGTCAGAGTATCCCACCGCTCTGGCTGTGGGCATCAGTCTAACAGGATACCGAGGGTCCACGTATACCATTTTCTGGGAGTTTGCATGCAGATTTGGGAAAGAGGAGCTCTTTCTATGTATATATCTTTGCTTGGAGATGGTTCCTGGTGACATAACACCCTGGAGCTCTGCAGTCAGAATACCCCACTTTAGTACCAACCCCAGGGAGCCCAGAGGGCCAGAATGGAAGCGAGAACACACCCACTGCAAAGAAAAGCAGACGGAAGGACCAGGAGCAGAGAACATCACCGAAGCCCAGGGAAGCACTGGTGGCTGTTTATCTGCATCAAGCTCTCTCCCGCTTCCGCCCGCACCTACACCTTTAGTGACATCTCTTTTCCACAGCTGGCCCTTCATGTGTACATTTGGGCAGTAGAAAAACAAGAAAGCAAAGAAAAACACACAATATAATTTTCTTTGAGGCTTAAGGTAGGGTTGGCCTACCTTACAGATTCAAAAAATTCGCTCGCAGACTTTTGCTTTGGTGTTAAAATTCTTGCAAGCTTATGTCCAATTACTTTTATTCTAAAAAATGTAGTGGCTGCATAGCCAGCTTTGTTCACCACATGAAGTATTATAAACTAAATGACTCAGATGGCAGATTTTTTTTCTTATAGTCATTTCTTAGAGCTCTTGGAAAGAAATCCAAGATTGAGCTGTGACAGGGCACGAAGTGTGGAGGCTCCTCCATCTTGTATTCCTGCTGAGGCCATTTCAGGTTTAATTAGAATTTAACCTCCTTGATGGAGAATCCTATGGAAAATTACCCAACTGGAAAATTCCTATTCTAGGGCTCTGAGGTCAGGATGTCCCAGACAGCTTATCTCAACTTCTGTTAAACTGCTTGCTTAACTAAAACCTTCCCCCTGCAACTGCAGAGTGAGATAGCAGGGTGTGGTTTTGCCTTTACAAGGTCTTTGCTCTAAGTGTTCGGGGGTACACTTGGATCCCAAATACCTCAATGTAGTCCAGCCAGCCAAAATAAAGGTTTTTCAATTAGCTGTAAGATGTGTCTGAGTGGCCATCTCGGGTGGAGTCCCCATAACAGAGCTTCTGGCTCATGTAGTTTCTGGGAAGACCTCTGTGTCTGACTTACAAAGAGCCAAGTTCTCTCTGAACCTTTTCTCCGAGTGCCTGTGTGCATGTGTGTGTGCCTGTTAGAGTATTTTTGTGGAGTGTATATGTGTAGAATAGGTTCAGTGTGTATGGGAGATGTATATGTGTATGTAAATGTGCAGAGTGTGTGTGGTGTGTGTAAATGGGCAGAGTGTGTGTGGTGTGTGTAAATGTGCAGAGTGTGTGTGGTGTGTGTAAATGTGCAGAGTGTGTGTGGTGTGTGTAAATGGGCAGAGTGTGTGTGGTGTGTGTAAATGTGCAGAGTGTGTGTGGTGTGTGTAAATGTGCAGAGTGTGTGTGGTGTGTGTAAATGTGCAGAGTGTGTATGGTGTGTGTAAATGGGCAGTATATGTGTAAATGTGTAGTGTGCGGTGTATATAAATGTGAGAGTGTGTGTGGTATATGTGAATATATAGTGTGATGGTTTGTGTGTGTGTAGTGTGTACAAATCACTATTTTATTGTATTTTAATTAAATTTTTTTTCATACAATATACTTTGATCATGTTTTCCTCTTCCTCCCAACACTCCACTGGGGGGAAAAAACCCCTCATTTTCCCTTTGTCAGAGTGTATCAATTACAAATAGCTTCTTGGTTAGGTATAGGGTTAGATAGATAGTTCAGGTGTTAAAGGCTAGGTTCACAACCACAAATATGTTTTAATTTTTTATCTCTCTTTTTAAAATTAGGTCATTCGTCCCACCTGAGATCTCAGACCCCCACCCTTATTACCTCCTCAACTCACCTTCAAATAACATCTCATTGGGGATTTCAGCCTTAATTGTGAGGAAAACTCACAGGTACCAGCTTTTCTACCTTCCAGGAAAGCTTCCCCTGGGCAGCCACACTTCCCTCCAAGGAGCACCCAGGGCTCGCTGTCCCAGCAAAGTGTATTGAGGGCTCACCTCCAAGAGCATCCCAGGAAGGACTTGGGGTGGGTCCCATACTGCTGCTGACTTTGGAGTGATGGAGAAGGGAGAGGAAGAGCTGGACCACAAGCTCTGCCCTCGTCATGGGTAAGGAGAGGACAACAACGGCTCAGAGGACCAGAGATGAAGGCGGGCAAGGGTCACGGTATGGTGTGGGAGTCACTGAGAGGGCAGCTGGGCAGACAGGGATGGGCTGCTGCCTGCTTCTGTGTCAGGTTCTTCAGGATAGAATGGGAAAGACACACGACCCGTGTTCTTACAGAGTTGATCATGAGGAGAGAAAATAGACCAGCTGTTCACTCATTACACACACACACACACACACGCACGCACACGCACACACACACACACCCTAAACCCCAGCCCAAAGTAATTCCTGAATATTACTAAAACATTTTCCAATTTTGTAATTCTCAAGAAGTTTGCACAAGCCCTGAGATATGACAGATTATTCATAACACCATTTAACCAAAAAGTTAAAGGTTCTTGTCCAGGGTCACATAGTCAGACCAGTGCTATTCCTACCTCTGGACCACCTTGCACAGTCTGCCGATCTCTTTTCATAATTCTCTCGGTCGCTTGCAATGCCCTGGGAGGCACAACAACACTAGGACTGTGAGCCGTGTGCTGTGGGAGCTGCTGTTTGGCAGCACGGAAGGCCCTCTGTCACCATTCCAATAGCAGACTGTATTAAAATCAGCCAAGCAGCGGGCAGGTGTTGGGACTAACATGATGTCACACCAGGACTGCAGCAAAATGCAATGTCAAGGCTGATGTCACTCTCTGATACTGGCACCTCGGTCTACCCGGTGACTCACTCAGTCCCAGCTGCCCTTGACCCTAGGCACTCCCATGTCCACCGCACCACTGTCTCCAAGAGACTACCTCCAGTGCAGACTCCAGTCTGCTCATTTCTCTGCCTGCAGGTCTCCAGTTCCTGTGACAGTATTCCAGATGACCCAGCTGGTCTTAGGCTCAGGGACATGCCTGCCTCTACTTCCCAAATGCTGGGATTAAAGGTATGCGCCGCCACGCTCAGCTCCCCACCTATGGCTTTCAATCGAACAGGACATGCAGTTAAATGTGAACTTGGAAACTTGACTGAGCATCCTGTTGGTTTGCTGATTGGGTTTTGTAATTCCTGCAGCTCTGTATCTTTTCGTCCTCTACTCTCAACATTGTGTCCCTTGCTCTTAGGGTAAAAGGAAAATAGCAATTTCTTAACATCAAAATCTGCAAGGTCAGCTGGTTGGCTCAGGGAGCAGAACTGTTTGAGAGTCATTTCAAGGGTCTCATGCACCCTGAATCTAAGACAGTTTGTCTCCTGTAACCCCTCTCTGTGCCCATGCTTGCCCGGACAGCATGCCCCGCTGCCTGGTCTCCATCCCACAGACTTTAAGCAGAGGTTCTGCCCTAGTAGAACACTCTGGAACTCTTGCTTCACCCTTAGTAGGGGAGAAAAAATCCCTTGTATTCCCTGTGTTAAAAGAGAACACCTCCTGAAGAAGTTGCTGGTCTATAATTGTCTGATCCACCTCCCTGTGGTCTGAGCTTTGTAGCTCGAGGGACCAACCTTATGATACACACAGTAAGTCACAAAAAGTGATATGTTTGTCCCCATCTTCTTAACTCCTGTGCCCGTGTCTCAGTTATTTTTAAACTGAGTCAACTGTGGGGAGTGTGAGGTGGGAGAATGTTAATTATTAATCTCCTAAACCCCAAGTAGTGTTCACTACATTTGACATTTATGTGTTCTGTTTGTGTTTCCTTAGCTGTCCGATTACTGTGTAGGGGTCATGGCCCATCCAGCCGCTGTTCCACTCCCTGTGTTTACTACAGCGCTGGCACAGATTTCAGTATCAGGATGATTGAATGGACAAATGAAAGAGCAAATGAATAAATAATATCGTACATATTATGTTTTTATATTGATGCCTCTCATATTTCAATATATAAATTTAAATCTTCCATTAAAACAACACAAAGCCTGAAAATAGATAAATACACAGTGCTTGCTGCCTGCTCAGTGTCAGCACAGCATGAGTCTGGGCCCTCTGGGCTGGTGACTGCATTCTGACTCTGTTTGCAGCTCTGCCCGGAGAAGCACGCTGAGGCTGGGTCCAAGCTCACGTCAACACTGCCTGTGGTCAGCAGTCACACCTGCCACTCGTGCAGAGGAGACTGTAGGAACACTCGCATAGATGTGTTCTCTTTGGCTCAGAGACATCTGGGACTCGCTTGGGGCCGCGTTGTCCGGGAAAAGAGCTGCCCTATGGGATGTCCAGTCAGTCACCCAGTGCCACACTTCGCCGCAGAGAAGCAAACCCTTCGAGTACAGTGGCTCCTGGCTTCTTTCTTTCCCACTGGACCCACACAGGATTTGTGAGAGATGCTGTCACAGCTCACAGAGTCTGCTACAGTGGAAGGAAATGGCGCAAAATGGGGCCGACTGAGCCAAAGTGAAAACGACCGTCTTTGGGAGGCGGTCCGTTTAGCTGTCATTCACGGGTTCTTGGAGCTGAGCCTGCAAAAGTGTCCTTGGTGAGATCCTACCCTAGTGTTGTCGCTCTTCCTCTTCCTAGGTTCTGCTTTCATCAGCTCAGAGCAAGAACCTTGCTTTTGAGCCTCCCATGTTGTTCTGTGCTTGGTTTGGTGTTCCCGGAAGGACACACTGTGTGCAGCTCCAGTCACCACGGTCACCCTGTCTTCAATTCCCTTTCCGTGACTTCTCAGCCTCACAAGCTTTCCCTTCCCTCATCTCTCCACAGTCTTCACTGCACTGGCGTCTCCTCCAGAGTCCTTTGCCTTTCTGACCAGGTTGTCATGGGTCCCAGCCAGGGATTCCCCCCTAGCCCAGTGGTTAGTGATTCTCCACACTGGGGAATATTGAAAACTCTAGTGTCAGGCAGCACCCAGATAGGTCACACAAGGACACGTGGAATCTCCCCAGATGGTTCCAGATAGGCAAAGAGAACAGTCCCAGCTGCAGCCCCAGCAGGATGTTTTTCAAGTCACTACCCGGAGACTAGAACTACACCACTCTGTTAATAGCGAACTCTGCTACTGACCTTTAGTATTCCTGGAGGGAGTCCAAATGGGCTGGGTTAGGGATCTAGGGAGCTGAAAGGCATTCAGCAAGAAGATAGGGCCTCTGGTCTGCTCCCCTGCGAGGCCCTTCAGTCTAGACAGCATTCTCTCCATAGCAGGGAGGTTTACAGTACAGATGAACAGGAGGCTCCAAGGGCAGCAGAGATAAGTGTAGGGCAGACTGCAGCATCCTCTTAACTTGACCCCAGGGTTCCCAAGTTTGTTTAAGGACACCTATTAATTCCTCAGGAAACCCTCTTGCAAAACTTAGTCCAATCTTCCTGTTTGACCAAGTGCTGGAGGTTAAATGGCTTAAACACCTAATATTTATACATACTACCCTGTGTGAGTGTCTGCATTATTAACGATTGGATTCTGTAGCTTCTTTCAAATGTCAAGTACCTCTTTACACCTCTAATGTCTTTCTCCACAGAAGCCATGATAATTAGGTCTCAAACTTCCTAAAGTGTCAATGCCAGGCATCGCTGTGGAGTGAATACTAAGCAGACATTTAAATAAAGTGCTTTAAATACTAAAAAAAAATTAATTCAACAAATGATGATTGACTGCCCCCTGGAGTCATCTCCATATGTTGTGGAAGTTTATTCTTAGTTATGTATAAAATAATTGTCATGTGCACTGTTGGGAAAGGGGCTGTCTAGGCTTTGGCATTTTGCAGTTGTTAGATTTCTGTGGGGGATGTTTGATTGCTCATGATCTGCACGTGCTATCAGTAGAACACTTGAGGAGCTCTGCATCAATTAAAAACACCTGATCTGAGATGCTCAGGGTTCCATTGTCCAGTATGGCCTTTGCCATGATGGCGGTTCCCTCTGCTGAGGTCTGGCAGGGTTTGCACCTATGAAAATGACTCCGTGTTTTCCTTGCTGAGCCACCACAGTAGGTATGCTGCTACACCCATACACAGGAGTTAGCAGGACACAGGAGCAACAGAGGCAGAAGTTGGGGCCTGAGGAGCACATGCCAGGACTCCATTTTCACCCAGAAGCTGAGCCATAGAGACGTAAAAGTGCCCAAGGTGGCGGCTCTAACTAGCGGGAGCCCACCCCCCATGAGCTCCTCACCACCTCACTGCATCATGTGCTCCACAGCGCGTGGGTCTGGTTGGGTAGTGAGGCCCCCTGTGTGCTGAATGAGCTGGAATGGAGTCCCCAGGGCTTCTTGCTTTGGTGAGTCTTCTGTTTAAAGATCTTGCTGCGTTTGCATTTGCTGGTACCAGCCGGTAGTAAACGAACAAGTCCCGAAATGGGGAGTGAGGATGAAAGGAGACACAAGACGTCTGAAAGTTGAGAGGGCTTGAAGCCACTCTGAAAACTTTATTTTTTCCAGCACCCTTAAATAATAGTCACCAGTGTACGTCCTTATGATTAATAGTAAATCCTTGTTGGGCACGTACAGACCTTAGATAGCATCAAGACATGTGAACAAAGGACCAGGGTAACCAAACAAACACTTCTTCCAATACAAAGAAACACAATAGCTCGAAGGCAAGGAAAACCATCACAGGACCTTGTAACTCAGTAACTTAACCTGCACCGACAAGTTCCTTAGAAACTGCAAGGTCACTGCTAAAAATGTCTTCTAAAAGTACCATGGCTGTGGTCTAGTTAAACTGCTTCCCACATGCGCTGCAGCCCCCAGCACAAGCTAGCCGGTTCACGGGCTGAGACAGAGAGCTCAAAACGACAGCATGGGTCTCTAAAGAAGTGTGAACCTCTAGCATGCTGGCTGCCAGCAGCCTGACGAAGTATTACAGGCCAACTTCAACCATCCTCAATGTTTACCAGTCACTGAGTTCCCATTTAAGATGCTCATGGCTGGCTGGGAGTATAGCTCAGTTGATAGAGTTCTTAGTTAAAAATGCCGAGCTCCAACTCCAGGATCTTAAAAAGCAGGCGTTCCTGAAATCCCAGAGGTAGAGGCAGAAGGATCAGAAGTTCAAGATTTACCCACGAGGTCAGCCTGGGTTATGTGAGACCCTGTTTCATAACAAAACAACAAAAGAAATCCCTGAAAGTCGCTGAGTGCTGAGTTTGTAAGTCTGCTCGTTACTCTTGCATCCGCTTGAAACCCTGCTCTTTTGCTCACCAAACCCTAGTTTCTTTTCAGGTTTTTGTTGTTTATTCAGGTACCACTAATGGATCATTCCTGCCCAGCAACTCTGTAGGGACGCTGGGAGTGCCTGGTGTTAACTGGATAAAGATGCTGGTGCAAAACTGGTCTCATACCCACACTAACTCCTGAAGAGACACTGACTGTGACCGATTGGTGATCTCTAGGAGCTTCCTGGGCACACGAACCGTTCACAGTTTCTGGGCTATACTGGGCACAGAGCATTTATTTTGGGCCTAAACCTCCTTATTCCCTGCCCATCTCAGTTGCACGAATCTCTAGCTACATTTTGTTTTTACATTTAAGTCCATTCAAAGTTTCAACAACAAAAATCAGTCAATCAAAACTTCTATTTCTTGGCCACAGAGCCACATTTCAGGTGCTCGGTAGCCACAATGGCCAACAGAAAACAAAGCAGAGGTATGAGATGCTTCCACGGCCCTGTAGATACAGGTGGGGCCCTGTGCTGCTTCTGGGCTCTGTAGTACATGCCTTGTGAGTCCTCACACACGCTGTGAACTTACTGCTCCTCGGGACTCTCACATACCTCTACATCCTACCCTAGCCCAAGCTCTCATTTGTTGTAAGAACCCAAAATGTAGGGTCTGAGGCTGTGATCCTCCTCTGGGCCTTGGCACAGTGGCACAGGGCACAAATGTGGCTGAGGGTTCGGCTTCTCCTACCTTTGATTCTGTGCTCTGCTCACTCATTAGCCTGGGCAATCCCAGCAGGAGCTGCTCATTTTCTTTATGTGTCCCTCAGGCCCTTTCCAGACAGCACTGAAGCCAGGCGTCTCCTTTTCCTAGACAGTCAAATCTCTCTGAGTCAGAAAGACCATCAAGGGCTGCAAATCTTTTTATCTCAAAATCACACACCCGTAATCTCAAGGAGACCCGAGGCAGCTGCCCAAGTGGGCCTGACCCAGGCTAGAGAGGGCTTGAGAAGCAGTCTGCTCCTTTTCAAAGCAGATCCAGAATCCTGTCATTCTCTCCGTCACCATGTGGGCTGTGGACTCCCGCTGTCTCCCAGAGTCTGGGAGTGCTGTTGGCTGTGGTCCATAAAACAGCCCAGATTCTTCAGTAAAGCACTCTGAATCCTGGCTCTCGGCTATTCAGACCTACCCATGACCCTCTGTCTCCAGTGGAGGGAAGTGCCAGAGCTCCTGGCCCCCCATGGTGGTAGCCTCACCCCAGCTCCCCATGTGCCCGCTGCTCACCCTGCTACGTGAAGAACAGCCTGTACCAGGGCTTTGTCAATTTTCTCACACTGCCTGCTTCGCCTCATTAAACTGCTGATTTCTCCTCTTCCTCCCAGCTATACTCAAATACCTCCTTAGCTGAGAGATCTTCCCAGCCTACCTGCCCAAAGTATCAATCCCACCCCTGCCCCTGACCGTGACTCCCTTCCTAACCCCACACCCACACCATGGCTACCCTTCTATCCTCTGCTTTTTTCTCTTCTTAGCGCATAGGTCCCGCGTCACACTGCGCATAGGTCCCGCGTCACACCACACATTTGTACATTACTGTGACTACCTCACTGGAACACCAGTGCCTAAGGAAGGGACTTTTCCTAGCCATCAAACTTAATGGAATATCAGTGCCATATATGCAAAGGGACCTCTGAGCTGAGAGCTAAAGGTATTATTAACAGGAGGAGGGGTGTGGGCGTAGTGGTCCTGTTTCTAGAAGAAGATGATGCGTGTGTAAAGGTAGAGAAAAATCATAAACAAGTCCCATTATTGTTGTGGCTGGAGTGCAGAGATGGGGAAATTCCATGCAAGGAAGGGGTCATGGGAGACAGCAAGTGGTTCTTTAGGCTTTGTGGCCGTGCTAGGGAATAGTGGGCCAGCGTAGAATGTTAAGGTGGGTGGGTGTGTCAGTGAAAACTGCCTTTTGAGAGCTCGTTCTGAATGTGCGAGGCAGTGGCAAGAGATGGGGGCAGTGCTAGAAGAACCTAGGAACAATTCTGTAATATCCAAGGGAGACAAGGTGTCGTTCAGAACTTGGGAATCCCATGGCTAGTGGGTTGTTTGTGCTCCGCTCGCAAGGAAGTCCTATGTCACGAGGACTCTCATATGGAAAAACAGAAAGCAAAAGCCTGGGTGAGTATCAAGTATTGTAGTATTTCATAGTATTGCAATTACACTTTGCGAATAAAGGGATGTCTAAAGGCTTCCAATAACTGAGTGAGGTAAGTACGGTGTGATTCCTTTGAACATATGAATATTCATGAAAATGGCTGTACCTTAGGTTACCTTTGTCTGGGAGTGAATTTTCTTGATTGCACCTCTGATCTTTCAGTTCAAATTTCTATTCATTATGACTTCTAAAACCTACTTGAAGATAACGCAGTCCTTACTCACAGACACAAACCTTGGCATTCCTGTGTAACTGAGGACCACAGGACCAGACGGAAGTCCTAGTTAAAGATGTCATTTGCGAACAGTTAAACCATCTCCTGTGCGTTAAAATATCATTAACTTAAAAAGGATATTCTTTTTTTGGGGGGGGCGGTGGGTTGAGACAGGGTTCTTTGTTGTAGCTCTGGCTGTCCTGGAACTCACCCAGTAGACCAGGCTGGCCTTGAACTCAGAGATCCACCTGCCTCTGCCTCCCAAGTGCTGGGATTAAAGGCGTGCGCCACCACCACCCAGGCAAGGGTAATTAATTTTAAAGGCAAATAGTCTACCTTTTTGGTTATGAAAAGATACTAAAATATTTTTTCTAAATTAAATTTTTAATGGTACTGATACTAAGGCTAACATAAGTTAGTCTTACCACCTGCTTATTTAAAGAAAAGGAGCTACAGTTACAGAGGATAGCATGGGGGCAGAACACTTTCTTGACATGTTTGAGGCCTAAGGTTCCATCCTGGATCTACTTCTACTTCAGCTTTAGGTTTATTCTCTACGTTTCACCTCGTGGTAGTCTACACACTATTGATAACCTAAGTCCACCGTAGCACCCCAGACTCACCCAATGTCGGCACAGTCAGGCCCAAACACATCTGCGTGTCCTGCCCAACCAGCCAGCCCCATCGGTCCCACCTCACTGATGGACTCCTGTCCTCTTTCCCAGCAGGAAGCCGTCATTTCTCTGTCCACTGACACAGGCATTGCCATGCTTCCCCCTCGGGGACCACTCATCTCCAATGTGCCACCTGCGGCCATGGCATACACCCTGCTAACCCTCCTGTAGTTACCTTGGAACGCTGCCCCAAGACCTTCAGCGGCCATACTGCTCACCAAAAGGTGGTTGGTGCACTACTTAAAAGAAAGGATTCTGGAATCAAGCTTCCTGAGTCAAAACTCGGCTTCCACGTCGGTAGCGGCGGAAGGGGAAATATAGTCGTGTGACACCCAGTAAGTTATCCATCCTCCCTAGTTATATTCCTTTCACTGGTAGAACCAGGATGATATTGATACCTATGGGACCAGCTTCCTGTGAGAAGTGAATAAAACAGGCCAGGCAAGGCACTCAGGGAAGCATTGTGTGTGTGTGTGTGTGTGTGTGTGTGTGCATGTGTGTGCACGTGTGTGTGTGTGTGTGTGTGTGTGTGTGTGTGTGTGTGTATATGTGTGTGTGTGTGTGTGTGTGTGTGTGTGTGTGTGCGTGCCTGGGTGGGGAACAGCATCAGGAGGATGGGTAGGAACACAGAAAGTGGCTGGAGCCAATCAGACCGGATTTCCTCCACCGTGTACAAACACCAGGCTCTTATTTTGAGTGAAACAGGGAAGGACTTTGAAGAACAAGATCTGACTACGAGCCTTTGTTATTGTTGTTTTAATGATCCCTCCAGCCGCTGAGTAGAGAGAAGCTTCTGGAAGAATAAGGAAGGCAGGGAGCAGCCAGACAGGAAGCTGCGGCAGCCGCCCAGCTGCCAGTTAGGTCGATGTGGGGGAGGGAGTGTGTGTCCACAGAGAACTGGCAGAAGGGGCTGGAGCCTCAGGCAGAAGAACAAGAGGCTCCTGGAAAGGTTGAGAAAGCATCAGGGTGATGGGTGGGAGCCACATGGAAAGACTGAAGCAAGCGACAGAGGAGCTTCCCGAGGGCTTCGAGGAGGAGGAAGCCGTTGATGACGTCAGCTCATGCGGAGGAAGCTGTTGATGACGTCAGCTCATGCGGACTGGTCCAATAAGACCACGGAGAACATAAATAAATTCCTGGAAAAAAATCTCGCTGTAAAGGAGGCTATAGGAATAGTACAGAAGAAGACATTTTCCTTTCCTTTATCCATTCTTCCCCCCCTCTCCACCCCATCTCCCTTTTTTAATGAGGACTACAGCACAGGTTGATGTGAGAGCTGAATGTCCGCAAGGACAACCTAGGAGCACGGCCTTTGCAGAGACAAGACTGGTGTGGAAGCTGCGTTGGCATGCGGTGGGCACACCGAAGACCGCATCACTACGGTGGGAGCACAGGGAAATATTTAGTTCGTTTCCAGAGCCTCAATTCAGGAAGCAAGATTAGCAACGGAATGTGAGGCAGGAAAAGAAAGTATTAGAGGAGACAAGTTTGAGGAGGGACGGCGGGGGTCGGGGTGGAGGGTGGGGAGCTGGGCAAGTATAGTAAAACTACCAGGAGCTTTGAAGAGCAACTTGAAGGGCTGTGGGGCAAGGTGAGGGTGGGTGCTGGGGTGGGAAGTGGAGAGGTGTGGGGAGTCTGGGGGAGTGGGAGTGGGTGTTGAGAGTGACTGGGGGTTGCGCTTGCATGTCAGTCCACTGTGTTCTCTGACACGTTCTCCAGAACCACAGCGCTGGTGTCTCCACTTCCTTACAGTGCCTTAGAAAACCCACAGTTCCACTCCGTGGCTCCTGCTCCCTTGGTGGAGCACTTGCCTAAGATATTAGAAGCCCTGGGGTCCATCCCTAACACCACGTGAACCTGCTCTTGTGGTGTCTGCCTATGTATTAGTCATGGGTCACTGAAGGGACAGAGGGGATGTGATTTATTAGCGTGGTTTACAGTCTGTAGTCTAGGAAGCCAATGATGGATGTCTCCCAAAGGAAAGGCCAAGAATCTGGTTGTTGTCCAATCCACGGGACTGGATGTCTCAGCAGTGCCGACCTAGTGCTGCAGTCCCAGCTTTTTGGGGTTTAGTTGATTGTAGATGTAGTCAAGTTGATGACAAGATCATGTCATAGCCTCAACCCAGCCCTCGGGAGGTGCAAGCGGAAGGGTCAGATGTTTGAGATCAGAACAAGTCTAAGGCCAACCTGAGCTACTTGAGACCTTATCTCAAAACAAAGCCACATTTTTTAAATTTCCCTAGGCTTGTTGGTCTTTCCCATTTCCTCTTCTGTGAAATGCATATTTATATCTTTTCTAATTTGGAGTCCCTGGAAACGAATTCTCAGACACGGCCTTGGCTACAGGTCATTTATTCAGAAGCACAAGCAGAGGCATGAGGACGTCAAGAAAAAGGGAGAAATGCTAAAATGGAGGTGGCTTTTAATACAGCTGGCTGTAGTTGCAAAGCCTCCCTACCCGCCCTCCTCGCCCCGCCCCTTCCCTCCCCTCCCCCACCCTGCTCCCAGGGTGAGGCTCTGAGGGAAATGGCAAAGCCTTCCTCAGGGGTTCGAGCATAGCTGTTGATGGAGTGTGCAGAAGACATCCACCATAGCATTCTCCCCTGGATATTTACAGTCTGGAGACCGTTTCCCCCGCTCAGAGACTGCTCCTAGTGAGATTAACCAAGCCATCTCACCAACACCAGGGCAAAATTCTTAAAGAAAACTATTTCTCCCTCTCCCAGAAGCTACCGGTTGCCAATGGCTCCTGGTGGGAGCGAAGGGTAGGACTTCCTGTCTACCTCCCCTCCCCACAGTGGCCTTGGTCTGACTGGAGTTTGCACAGGGCTTGTGCATCTTTCACCACTGTGAGTTCATACACGCAGGACAACACGGTTTCCTTGTAGATTCACCGGCTCTGGCTCCTGCAGCCTTTCTGCTGCCTCCTCCTCAGTGACCCCTGAGCCTTGGGAGATAGGGGTGTAGTGCAGATATTCTGTCAGGGCTGAGCATCCCAGAGTCTCTTACTCACTTCATGTTGGCCAGTTGTAGGTCTTTGTATTAGTCACCATAGAATGCAAATAGAAGCTTCTCTGAAGAGGACTGAGAGATACATGATCTATGGGTATAATGCTAAGTCATTAGGAGTTGGTTTAATTCTGTATCCATTTAGAAGAATAATTGGAGCAGGATCTCCCCTAGGACCTATGATCTGTATAGCTACAGGTTCTTAGCCCAACAATGGTGTCAGGCACGGGGTTTTATCTTGTGGAGAGGGACAGGAATCAGAGAAATGGTTTGCCACTATTGAGCCAGTGGGGACATTTTGCCAGCCAGTCATTTCGTAGTTGGCCAGATTCACAGGTGAGGCTTGTGATGACGTCTGCTTCTAGTCTGCCCAGCAGCGTCCAGCACGCAAAAGCTAATCAGTAAGGATGGAGCTTCTAGGTCAGTACCAGCTTAATAGTTCTCCCACTCTGTGACTCAAATATGTGATGCCTTCACCAAAAGGTCTTACCCCAAGTTCAGGAGGGGAGCCAACAGCATTAGCAATCGTCTGTATCCTGAGTGTGACAGATGAGGAAGTAGGCAATACACCTGAGCTCACTGGCACAGGAAAGGACCTTCTCAACAAGAATCTGGTAGGACCTCACAAAGCTAAAAAGTTTCTGTACAGCAAAGGACACCATCATTTGAGTAAGAAAGGCGGTTTCAGAACAGGAAAAAGTCTTTATTAGCTATACACCTGAAGGGTTAGTATCTAGATTATACAAAGAAAAGAAAAACCAATAAACATCAAAACAAACAAGCCAATTCAAACACAGGGCATGGAATTAAACAGACTTCTTGAAAGATGAAACATACATGACCAAGAAACATTTAAAAAAAATGTTCAGCGCCCTTTGCTATTAGGGAAATGCAAATTTAAACTATTTTAAGATTTCCTCTTATCTCAGGTCAGAATGGTAAAGATAAATATATAAATGTGGGGGTAGGGGAGTGCTTAATCACGCCATGTGGGAGTGCAAACCAGTGCAGTCATTGTGGAAATCAACGTGGAAGTTTCTCAAGAAATTAGAAACAGATTTCTCATGTGATCCATCCATACTGCTCTAAGACATGTACTCAAAGGACTCTACAACTAGGACAGATACTGGCTCGTTCACATTCATTTCTGCTCTATTCACGACATCAGGATGTAGGAACAGACCAGCTGGGTGGACAGCTAAGGAAAATGTGGTATATTTATACAATGGGGTATTTATCTATTAGGAGAAATGAAATAAAATTTGCAGGTAGAGAGAGCTGGAGACAATCATTCTGAGTGAGGTGAGCCAGACCCAGGGAGATAAAGGTCACGTGTTTTCTCTCATTTGTGGATGCTTGCTTTGAAACTTCAGATACGTGTATTTCATTTAGAGTGTCCATAAAAGTTAGGAGTCTCAAGGGAGGGGAGATAGAAAGCTGGGTATAACCGATTAGGGGGATTCATGAAACAGAAATGGTTAAATTGAGGTGGAGATGGGAGGGCAGGGGAATGGAAGGAGTTGAGAGGGACAAAAATGTCTAAAAACCTTTAGGAAAAGTCAGATGGAAAGATTACACACACACACCTAAAATGTTTTTACCCTACAACAGGACAATAATGCCCACACTAGATACCACAGGCTAACAAACAGCCTTTAGGGGTGTTTGCAGTGACACGTTTTACACATTGAATTCTTAAGAGTCTGATTTTCAGAGCACTCAAGCTAACACAGGGTCCTTGAAGAAACAGCACTAACCAGGAGGAGACTATCCTTCCCCCTGTGAAATGCATCCTGCTTGGACCCTTATCTAATGAATGAAGAGAAAGACGATCATAGCGTTTTAGGGTTTGCCAGCCTCAGTGTAATCAACATTTGGCCAGATAATGTTTTATTGGTGAGGAGGGAAGGCTGTCGTATGGGTCGTGGGATGGTTAGCATCCTTGGTCTCTGTCCATTAGGTAACCAGCCACAAAAGGTGCCTCTGGACATATCCATTCCCCATGGGACAAACTCACTGGTGAGAACCCTCTGATCTACGTGCAGAACAAGAACAAGAACACTGGAGATTACTGAGTTACATTCCAGGGGCACAGTGTGTGGTTATCATGTGACAGGGCAAGATAGTGCAGAGGCTCCTCCATTTTGTGCTCTTGCAGAGGCCATTTCAGGTTTAACAACAATTTCATCTCCTTGATGGAGAATTCCATGGAAAATTACCCAACTTTATTCTAGGAACCTAAGGTCAAGGTGCCCCAGCTAACTTATCTTGGCTTCTGTTAAACTGTCTGCTTGTGCAGACCTCCCTTCTGGCTAACTGCTTATCTTAACTTCTGTCAAATCGCTAACACGAATTTCCCTGCAACTGCCAAGCAAGGAGCCAAGACTTGCTTTTAGTCTTAAAAAACAGTATGCTCTGGACACTAGGTGCCACATTTAGATCCCAAGTACCCGGGTGCAGTCCCAGCCAGCTGGAATAAAGGCTTTGAGTTGCCTATATTGTGTCTTGAGTGGTCCTCTCTGGTGAGTCCCCCATAACAATAAACCCAAGCTCTTCCCAGGTCATGCTATCACTGAGATTCCAAGGTGCACATGTCAGTTACAACATTCATTTGTGGTGTGGCCTTATGCACATCACTGTATACCTGTGTGTCCAAACTTGAGGTTAAAAGGCAGTTCCTCTAAGAATGTTCAGTCTGCTGGGACTTCTGAGACCAAGCATAACTTTGAGGGCTCCCCAAGGGTCATCCTCATTTCTATCCAGCTGTGTATTTAAGGTCTCTCCAGACTCCCTTAGGCTTACTAAAATGTTTAAATGGCTTACAGGACTCAGGAAGTGCAGTATTTATGACTGCAGCTTATCACAGCAAAAGGATATAAATCTGACATCCAAAGAGAAAGGTACATAGGCAAGAACCTGGGACTAGAGGACTCCCCACAAAAAGCTTTCTAGGGCTTCAAGAACACATCACCGTCTGGCATACACATGCAGCAATGTATGTATGGAGTACTGCCAACCCTTGATGCTCACCCAAGCGTCCAAGTGAAGTTTTTACTCCATCTTAATTATCCCAATAATTGAATAGTTTCCCATGTGGTTGAACTCATTCTCTGGCTGCCTCCAATCCCCAGAGACTGGGATGGTAGAATGTGATTGAGAGTTCCAAACCTCTAATCATGCCAAAGAGGTTGATATGAAAGAGGTAGGGGGTGGTGGCCATGCCAGACTTGGGCTGTTGCGGAATGACAAGGTAAGGCTATCTGACAAAGTAGCAGGAGAAACTCTAAGAAGCAGTTGTGAGCTAGTCAGGGGAGGGGGCATAGGGTGGGATGGGACACATAGTCATCATTCCCCAAAGTTCCCAGGCTGGGTGACCCCAAGGATCTGGTAGGCCAAGGTCAAAGTCTGAAACGAGATGAGATGATGGGTCTGCGTTGTTCAGGAGAGGGATGCTAGAGGTTAGGATCTTGAGCAATGTTAATCACCTCTATCTTTTTTATCTCCAGGAGTTGAGTAATTGAGATATATTTTCTGTGGATTGGAATTGTGCTCGGCAGGTACTAGAGGTTGTAGAAATGGGTATTACCATTACAAGTAATGCCCATTTCCCACCTAGGATCCCATGGGTCTGTGATATAGAAGTGAAGGGCCTTACTTATTTGATGGAAAGAGGAGAGAGTCAGGGTGAGGTGGCATATGGAATCAGAAAGACCAGTATGGACAGCCTCCATGTATCAGGCCATTCTTTACAATGGCCTTCTGTCTGGTCGTAGCAGAAGCAGATGAAAACATGATGGATCAAAGAAGCGGGGATGGAAAGAAGGGGGTGGGAATTATAACTGGCTCTTGACAGCCTGCTATGGAACCATTTCCCAATTCTGTTTGGAAGGCCTGTTTGCTAGAAGAAGGGGTTTCTTGAACCTCAAATCTCCACATCTAAGGGCTATCCCAGACAAAGCAGACAGGAGGGAAAGGAAAAAGAGTCTATGTCCAATCCAGTAATTTCAGGCACGGCTGCTGGGGTGGAGCTTCATCCTTCTGGAACCTGGGACACGGTGGTTGATCTCGGTGTCCCCTGAAGCCTAAGGGAGCAAGGTCCTGTTGGGGCTGATATGTAGGAAGGGAAGTTATCCTGAAGCCGGGTTAAGGACTTGAGGTGGAATAGGTCAATCCAATGAGGGAGACCCTCAAGCTTAACAGCTGTGGGAGATACAAGAATTACCTTGAAGGGGCCTTTCCATTTAGGGAAGTGGGTTGAGGGGTGTTGTTCTGGAGGGAAGAGAAGGTACAAGTCCCCAGTGTTGATTTAGGGTGGACGGGAGTTGGTGTATGGCTGGGGTAGTCGGTGGTCAGTAAAGTTCCATAGGATGGAGCAGAGGAAAGAGTGAAAGGGTGAACGGGTGGTCAGGGAGAGGCGAGGGTTTGGGTGAAAGACGGGTCAGAACCAGTCCTCGGTACATGAGCTCCAGTGGTGAAATGGACCACAGCCTGAGAAGGGCAAGTGGCAAGAGCTTCACCCAGCTGAGGTGGAGCTCTTGTGAGAGTTTGGCAAGGGTGTTTTTAAGGAGCTGTTAGTCGGCTTGAGCTTTTCTGAGGACTGGGGAATGGCACGGGCTGTAGAAATGCCGAGGGATGTTAAGGGCTTTGGATAAGGTTTGGGAAATCTGGGAGGCGAGTTCAGGACTGTTTTCTGACTGAAGGGAGGCAGGATTCCAAAGTGAGGGATGACCTCCTGGAGAAGCAGATCTGAGACTGCCTGAGCCCTTTCGTTGGCGATGGGAAATGCTTCTGTCCACCAAGACCAGGAGGCACTTAGTGCATTTGACTGTGGGCATGTGGGTAAAGCCAAGTTGCCGGTTAGTTCCGGGGAGAGAGCCTGGTGAGTAGGGAAAGGGGAGCTACGGTAACTGGAGTTGGGGTTTGGCATTTGACACGTGTTATAAGAGGGCAGCGACAGCCATTAAGAAAGAGAGTTCCTCAGGGGTGGGCTGCAGATGAGCCTCAAGGAAGTAAGACAAGGCTTGACTTGTGAAAGAGCTGCTATAAACAGGACAGAATCTGTGAGTGTCAGGGGTGGTAATGCGGATGTGGGCTGTGATGGGAGGCTGCCCAGTGGTCAGTAAAGTGGACCCCGGCCTCCATGGGCTGTGGCTCTAGCTGCCTCGCTGACTCGGTTATTTCCCTTGGAGATGACGGAATTGTCAGGCTGGTGAGACCAGCGGTGGACACATCCTACGGCTGTGGGGAGGTGCGAGGCCTTCAGCATGGCCATGATTTGTTCTGAGTTGGTTACTGATCTTCCGTTTTTCTTTGTAAGTAGTCTCAGCGCTTTCCAAATGGAAGCGTGGGACAGGAGGATGTGGGAGGCATATTAGGGATCTGTGTAGAGGTTGAGGGATTGTCCTTGTGCCAACCAAAAGGCATGAGTGAGAACTACTAGTTCAGCCTCCAGAATGTATAAACTCTGTCATATAACAAGTACATATAATACACACACACACACACACAAAATAAATCTTTAAAAAAAAGTATCTGGTATAATTCAAGTGAATCTGTCCCATCTTGGACTTTTCCTTGTTGGAGAATTTTTTTACAACAGCTTTAATATCATTTATATATATGTATATGTATGTGTGTGTATGTATATATGTACATGTATGTGTGTTCCTGATCCAGGTTCCTGCCCTGAGTTCCTGTCCTGGCTTTCATGAGTGATGGACTGCAAGCTGTAAACTGAAATAAAGCGTTTCCTCCTCAACTTGCTTTTGCTCACCGTGTTTATCACAGGGATGGCAACCCCGACCGGAACAAGAATCTTTACTTCCACCAAGCCTGCACACTCTTTCAGTTCTAACTCAAAAAGTGTGACTTTTCTATCCTCCCCACCCCTTTTAAATACTGACAAGAATCCTAAATCTGCTTGTCATGATATTCTGGGCATTCCCACTCTCTCTGAAGACCTGTCCCCACTCCCGCACACATACCAGTGGGTCTGATTTTACAGGCTTCCATGTTAAGCCTGCTTGCTTTCTTGATCTCTAATTCTGAAAGCACGGCTTTCTCTCTTCTTCTGTCCATCTCCCTCCTGGCAGCTGAGATTACAACTCATCTGCCTTGTGGATATTTCCTCTCAAATCCCAATAAAATAGACCTCGAGTTTCCTCGAGCTGCTTTTAAGTTTTTTTTATCTATGCGACTGAGACCCCTCAGAAAGGGACCTGTATTTCCCAGCATCAATCACAAGGAAATGAAGACGCAGAGAAGCACACAGATGCGTATTTGTGCGTGATTGTGACAAAGCGTGGGCAGGCTGCATCCAGGTCAGGTCAAAGGGTAGAGGAGTGGGATCTAATGGGAAATTTGGCAAGGCCTGTGTCAAGTTTAGTACTTAGGATTCTCCTCTGTGTCCCTGTGCCTTCAGAGATGAGGGTGGCCCCTTTCTCCAGGTGCAGTAAGAGTGCTTCTCAAATGAAAGCCACTTCTCAAATGCCAGCATGTCTCCACTGAGGGGACAGAGACACAGCTCCCTGCTGCTGGTCCCAGCAGCTTGAGGAGTTCCCAGGCATTTCAAGAACTTAGACTCCAGGCCAAACCAAGATTCAGAGCTTCGACACTGAGAAGGATTTCAGGACGAGCCAGTTTATAAAGCAGAGTTGGAGAATTCTATTAAAGACATTTTAATATAGGCTTAAACAGAAGGGTGAAGGGAAACAGAGGCACTCAGAAGAATGTAAGATACACGTAGGAGTACAGACATGAGCCTCTAAAAGAAGAGAGTAGAATGTGGCTAAGTGGGAGTGTGGGCTCCTCAGGGGAGATGAGCAGCTGTGTGAGCATCCGCTATTAGAGACAATTCGGGTGGCTCTCAGACGTCAGAGTCCCTGGAGAGGAGCTGTGTCTGCAAAGACGGACTGATTCAAACTGCAGCAATGGAGAGATTGGGATACTGCAGGTCCAGACGCTAATCACCTTATCCTGGGCTAGCTTTAGCCCCTTGAATTCCCAGCCATTCCTCGCCCACCTCCGCTTCAAAACTGTAATCCCGTGACTAATGATTAAAACCTTTTTGGAAGCGATTAACAGGTTCTCCCCCACCCACTAACTTCCACCAATCCAAAAGCTAAAGGTGTCATCAGATAGCGTCTCGGGTTCATAGAGAAGCTTCCCCCATCTTCCCCCCCACCCCGCCCCATCTCTGGTGAATCCACCAATGTATTTTGAACGTGCCCTGATTTATGACTTTCTTTGTTTTGCGAAACTATAAAACCTCATGGAACTGCTTCTAAATCTGTGTTTCCTGGCCACCGTCACTCAGAATGGCTCGAGAATAACCTGCCCCTCATTCCCTTAAAGGTGAGAGCTGTGCGTGTTGCGTTTTGTTTTTCTCGCTGTTGTTTTGTTTTGCATAGACGAGGATTACATCGCAAAAGGTTGCTAAGAATCTCCCCCCAGCCCCGGCGCCCCCATTTCTTTCTTTTTGGTAAGTGAGATGAGCCAGGTGCCCTAGAGATGCCGTGGAAGGATGACCATCTGCTAAGGGAGATCAGGCCCTGCTGGTGCTGCACATGGAGCTCAGCACCTGTTGGTCCCTGTAAGGGGGTTTCTGCTGAGATTCCCACAGGACTGCAGGTTTGCAGCCAGGGAGGCAGAGAGGCCTCTCGGTAATGGTAATCTTCTGGAATTCTTGCTGTGCTGCTGGCAGAGGCTTCAGCAAGACTCCAACAGGACTCATGCCTCCCAGTTTTCTCTGATTTTCTATCTTGCCTCAAGTCCCATCAAAGCCAACGACACAATATAAACTGTTCAGCGCTTTACGCCAAAATGAGACTTGGATTAATGTGAAATTCTGATTTTCATTCCAGATATGTTTATGTATGTAGCTTCTCCCTAGAATCACACTTAATCTGTTACAGTGATAATAGCTAACATTTCTGGATATTCCCACCTGGGTCAAATCCTCACCCCCAACACACGTGCACATCACTCCGGATGACAGCCACTCCACAGGACAGACATGTCCGTCTTCCCACCTCAGAGGAAGGGAGACGTAGGGACTTTTTGTGCTGGCTAGGTTTATGTCAATTTGACGAAAGCTAGAGTTATCTGAAAGGAGGGAACCTCAACCGAGACACTGCCTCTTTAAGATCCGACTGTAGGGTAGTTTCTTAATTAGTAATTGAAGGCCATTGTGGGTGGTGCCACCCCTGTGCTGGTGCTCCTGGTTCTGTAAGAGAGCAGGCTGAGAGAGCCATGAGGAGCACATGTGGACAGCACAAAAGTGGGTAAATCCAGGAAGAAGCACACCTGGCCTGTCTAGAGGAAATCTCAGTCTTGATTCCCATGGAGAATGGGAGCTGGAGCCAAGGAAGCACAGGCAGGAAAGAGCCAAAAAGCTTTATTCAGAAACTTCACAAGCAGGATAGCCCAGGGTCATCTCTCAGCTGCCCTTTCTTCAGACTCATTCTTCTTTTCCTGGACCCACATCATTCAGCTGTGGAAGGAGTTTCCTGACACCCATTCTCTCTGAGGCTGCAGACACACAGGGGTGCTTATTAGGGGTCTGTAAACTCTCCTTCAAGGACGTCACAAGAAGAATATACCATTTTTCACCTATTGCTTTGTTCCTCTCCAAGATAAAATAAGTATATAATGTGATACAACTTAAAGGAAAGATCTTAAGAGGTAACAATTGATTTTCTGTGAAGCCTTTCTTAAAGTGCCTTTCAGAGAACAGCAGGGGTACCCCCCACACTTCCCAGGGATTTCTTAGAATCATTCCTCCTACTCATTCTTCAACTGGAGGTGGGGGAGGGCTGGAAGGGCTCTCCCCCCACCTTCATTATCTACTTAGGGAGCACTGCAGGTGGCTCTCAAACGTTGCCAAGAGCCAGCCCTAATGATATGTGCCAGGCAATTGTAGATCAGACTTCTGCCTGCTAGCTGGGGACCCTGGAGTCTTAGGAGTAGGGTTCTGAGACAGGACAGGCTTTAGGGCCACTTGGCAAAGCAGGAAAGCCTCCTGGAGGAAGCGGCCACATCACTAACGGTTCCTGGATCCTTTCCTTCATGATAAAAAGACACTGGGGAGAAAGACACTTTTCTATGGAAAGCCAATTGTTTTAAAACGGGTTAAGCGGCAGGAAAAAACAAAATAGTAGACCAGCACTGCCTAATGGAAATAAATCACAAAGCACATTTGTAATTTTGAATTTTTTAATAGCTGTGCCTTTTAAAAATATTAGATCAAAAGAAACGGCGAGATTTGAGCACTGCATTCGTGCTTGAGCCCACGTAGTCAACGCCTTACCGTGCAGTATGCAATCAATATAAAGTAATTTACCAATGACATCATTGACATTATTGTATTTCATATTAATGTTTGTAATGGTGTGCATTTGACACACACGGCTGTTGGCACAAAACACAGCTCTTGCCTCAGAGGAGAGAGAGAGAGAGAGAGAGAGAGAGAGAGAGAGAGAGAGAGAGAGAGAAAGAGAGAGAGCATATTGAGAATAGCTGGGTTATAATGTGCCTGGGAGGACAGACGTGAGCTGGAGGGGGTTTAGTGTAGGTGAGGACAGGAGAAGGACTGAAATGTGTGACAGGTACTTGTGATCCGGAAGTAGTCTGGAGGCCAGCATGAGCTCTGATAGGCACCACAGGTAGCCATTCATCCTTTCTGCCAGATAAGGGAAATGACTCCTTTTTGGTAGAGGGGAACCAGTCTTACAAGTTCCTGCGGAAAGCTGGTTTCCTCTAACTGCCAGACATCCTCCTACAGTCTAGGTTGAGCTCATTGTGCTGCTTTTGGAGTTTGGAGAATCGGAGTTTCCTAAAAACCTGACACTAGGAGAGTGGTCACATGATCATTTATAGTTCTAAAACAAAGGACAGTCAAGAATCAACGCATTCACCAAATGCATTAATGGAGACAGCAGGTAAGTGGGCTATGCCACCAAAGGGATGTCTCTGATACAAGTTTCAGATGCTGTCTAATGATATTCTTCAGGGTTGGCAGGAGCTGACTTAAAACATCTCCAAAGCATTGCTGAGAGGACCAGCGCCCCCTTGTGGTCGGTGCCCTGACCTCCGCGCCCTCAACTTCCCATTGAGATCCTTGCTCTCTGAGATGTAACTAGCCAATCCAGTGCTCATATCCTGACCAATCAGAGAGATCTCCTAGCCACTACATGTTTTGTTTAAAAAGCCAAGGTAGCTGCATCTTGGGGTCTCCAAGTGGCTGACCCAGGCATGCTAGAATGAGCTGTGCGGAAATAAACTGCTTTGTATGGTCATACATTTCTCTTAGTGTCCACCTGAGCTATTTTGGGGACCTAACATTACTTAATAGTCACAATGATATTAGGCCACATATTGGGACTGATAATAAGTAGCTATGAAGGGAGTTAAAGGCAGCTCAAGATCTAGAACATTTCATCTCTCCACAGTCTCAGAGTCCTTATCAGTCTGTGTGATCTCTAACCCAAATACGGCTTCTGCAGAGATCTGCAGTTCCATAAACAAATATCAGGGGCTGTGCTGACACACCCGTGGTGCTTGGACGGGAGCTGTGCTGAGACACCCATGGTGCATGGATGGGGGCTGTGCTGACACACCCGTGGTGCTTGGACAGGGGCTGTGCTGACACACCCGTGGTGCATGGATGGGGGCTGTGCTGACACACCCGTGGTGCATGGACAGGGCAGAGACAGGTGCCTCTGAAGGCTAGTGCACCTGTGTACACGTAGGGACCCACTCCCCTCCACCAGCTCTCTGAAGCTTCGATAATCGGATTTGCAGAAACAAACCAACAATAGATCGACAGAAAACAGAAACACAAACTTGTTAATGCTCAAGTATGCAGGAGTCACACTGAGAATGAAACTCAAGGAAAAGCCCTGATGGTTGGCGTTTTAATCTTCATCAGACAGGGCGAGGGCACACCAAACTCAGGCTAAGTAAATGATTTATAGAGGATGCGGGCCAAGCAGGAAGAAGGGACAGCAGCTGGAACAAAGTCTGCCTGGGCTCTAGGGGAGTTGGCTTTCATCTTGCCTCCTGCTTGTTAACTTTCTGGAAGGGCTGACTTTACGGCCTTTAAGTAGATAAAGGGACTTCAGGGACGGTCCTTCCCTTTTACTTCAGTTGAGGAGGAGAACTGATTGAGGGCCAGGGCTCCTCCAGCCGGCTTCTTTAGTTCAGTCAAATCACCACACCACACTACACTTTGGGGTATCATCTTCTGAGCCCCAACATATTGCTAGACTCAGTTCTCAATAAAATCCAAGGTCCTCATGAAATCATGGCATATAACTCCACATTATTTCTACTTTCAGTCTAGCGCAAACATCTTGAGTAAGCAGCCCAACTGTTAACCCCAGTCCTTAGGTCAAAGCCTGGGCCCTGGGAGCTCTAGCAAGCAGGATCAACAACTACCAGGAAAGGATACACATTCAATTGGCCACACTGGAAGAAGAACAAGTAACGAGGCAGGCCCAGTGACTTACCCAACCAGGTCCTGGCATAGATGTAAGTTTAAATAGAAAGCGAAAGATGAGCACAATGGTCACTCTGTGGTCCACCATACCCGCCGTTGATCTTGCATTGTGTCAACTGCACACTCTCCTGAAATGGGGTCTAACAAATTGTCAGATCCATGTGAAATCTCTTTCTGGGGAACAAGTTCCTTCTTTTTTCTGCCCCAACAGGACATACTAGGGAAAACACAATTCCTTGGGCTCTCTTGTCTCAACTGTCAAAGGTAGTACACAAGACTGCCTTTGCTTAGAATATCTTTCCTTCTGCCAGGATAGTTACAATTTACAGACAGGTATGAATTATTGCCATGTTTGTGAGCAGCACTTAAAATATAGTGGGTGATTTATCTGTTTGCAGGGTTTATTTAAATGCTAACTACTAGTCTTTCATATTGTTTGTTTTTCTTTTAATTTCTCTGAGACAAGACCTCACGTATTTACGGCTGGCTTTGAACTCCTGGTCCTTCTGCTTCTACCCTCTGAGTGCTAGAACTGCAGGTATAAGTCACCAGGCCTGGCTAGTCTGTCATTTTTAACTATTATTCCATTTCTGAGTGTCCGGTTTTTTAAGAGATCTCCATGCACTTACATCTAACCATTTACACAGCTCTAGGAAAAGACACATCCCATATGCCAAGTTCTCTCAAAGAAAAAAATTGCTTTCCCCCTTGGAAGATGGCTTGGGGTCTTCTCCCCTCTCCTCTTCATAAGACCCTCATCTGAGAAGTGCCTTTCCTTTGCCCAGGTGAAAAGAATGCCTTCCTCTTAATTACTTAATCTTATTAAGAAATTATCTTAATTTCTTCCATGCTGGAAAAAAAAATGTAGATTATGTAATCTAAGAGCAGCAGAAACTTACTGCTCAGGACTCTGAAGGTTGGCCTCCCATCCTATTTCCCTGTGAACAGTCCACTCTGCAGTAAAACTAAGTATGCAAGTACGCAAGCCAGGGCTGGAGAGCGGGCTCGGTGGCTAAGAGCTGCTCTTGCAGAGGATCTGGGCTTCATACCCAGCGCTCCTCAGCTCCAGTTTCAGAGGATGTGGTGCCCTGTGCAGACCTTCCTCGTCTAGATGCCCCAGCCGCTCCCTTTCTCCACTCTTCAAGGCTGGCTCAAGTCTCCTTTTTAAGGCTATCAGCCTAACTCTGCTCTCCCCAAGTCCGTTTTCCTTCTCTCTATTCCCAGTTGTGTCCAGTCTAGGTTCTCCCACATGTCCTTGAACACTCTCCCCGCTTAGAGCCACACTTCCTCCCTAGCCCAGAGGGTGCTGCATGGTGTAGACTTGATATTTATTGAGCGAATGAATTTCCACTATAAAAAATAATGTATGTTAGTAAAAATTTCAGCAGTTTAAAATATTTATTGTATTTTTCTTCCCAAATCATGCACAGAAAAAAAAAATCTATGGGCAATTGTATTCAATTATGTGGTGTTATTAAAGTGAAGTGCAGGGTTGGATCTTTACAAACTTGTAAAATCAGTATGTTCACTCTGCTATCTTGTCCGTCAGTGCTGCGCCCTGATTTCTACCGCATTTTAGCGCATGGTTATGCAATCTAGGGCATTAGCATGCACACGCTGATAGAAATGTTCTCTGCCCTCACTGCTGAGTGCAACAGCCACCCGGCAACTGAACGCTTCGATAAACCGGGCAGCAGAGAGGAGGCCAGCTTTTGATGTTACTTAACTGTGGGTTAGCATTTTAAATGACTGCATGAGGCTAATGGCTAGGACATGGTAAAGGGAGCTCCATCCTTAGATAACCTGTATAAGCGTGCCCTTTGTGTCAAAATGCCCTGGCGAACACGATCACATCTCACATCCCATAATCACACCTCACATCCCATAATCTCAGCTCACTTAGCTATCATCACCCCATTTCCCAGATGAAGAAACTACACTTCTAAGAGCACCCCTTCCCACCAGTTGGCCCAAGACACTACTAACACTTGGGTGGACCCAGGACCAGGTGGAGTGCTACATTCTCTTACCCCTTCTCTTACCAAGATCCCAGATACTCTTAAAATAAGCCACAGAAAGTGTAAGAGCGTCTCCATGGCTTCCTGTACACATCAATCCTGTGCTGTCTCCACGTGAACGAGTAAGTGGATTAAAATCAGGAGGCAAAGCTGATGTCCAGGTCACTCATTAAATTGTTGACCTTATTAATAAGAAGTGTGAGCAGGGGCATCTCAAGACTCTATCGCACAAGCACATCTGCCCACGTGCAGGCCCCTCGTGACGGTTCTGTGATCTTACCCAAAGTCCTCATTTTCATTCAACGTAAACGTAATGATCCACCGTAGTTAACAGCAGCAAAGAATTTCCCGCCCTGGAGCATCCTGTCCCTGCCGTAGGCAGGAAACACTAATAAAGATCACTGCCGGTGCGGGTCAGTGCTTCTGCACATGCCTGCCGGGGACCAGGTCTTAGCCCCGACTTGCTCATGACTTGTTCCGCATTTCTAACCAGTGTCAAAAGCAGTTTGCTCTTAAACTTGATACTTGTTTTTGTTGCTGTGTTTTTCATTTTTTGTTTGTTTTGTTTGCTTGTTTTTGAGACAGGCTCTCTCTGTTGTAGCTCTGGCTGTCCTGGAACTCACTCTGTAGACCAGGCTGGCCTCAAACTCACAGAGACCCTCCTGCCTCTGCCTCCTGAGTGCTGGGATTAAAGGTCCCTGGATAAACTATATAGTATTCTTCCAACAATTTAGGTGAATATCATCCCCGAACATCAGAGCCAACACATGAGGCAGAGCCTGCCTGTCTAGCTCACTCCCTCCAGAGTCTTTGTGTCCTCTTGGGGTTGCAAACTATCATGAACTTAAGTGTCTTAGTCAACACAAATAAATTCTTTTACAGATCTCTAGGCCGGAAGTCAGATGCAGGTCTCACATATTGGCAGGGCTGGTTCCTTTCCTTATGACTCCCCAACCTTTGAAAGGCCATCTCCCTCCCACATGACCTTCTCTTTCTTCAAAGCAGGGAACGACAAACCAGAACCTTCTATTGCTGTGTCACTGTCACAGTGGCCTTCTGTAGCCTCGCCTGCCTCCTGTTCTTTCCTCTACCATCCTTACCACCCTTCAAGTGCCAGCACAACAGCGTCCTGCTGAGTAGCCGTGACCACTTTGGAGAGACTGCCTCAGGATCTGGCCTACTGACTAGCGATGTTCTCTTGTAGAAGGAGGGAGTGGGGAAGGTCGTTAGATCCTCACCCAAGAGTCCAGTCACTCATTCCTGAACCTCCCAGACAACTGTCTGTGATTCTTCCATAACTGCCCATAGTCTCATGGTATCTGGGTGAGCTAGAATATATAGACTTTGCAGGATGAACAGATGGTGGGGGGGAAAGTCCTTTGCAATTATGGGGGGTGGGATGTTGTCCATGCTGATGTGAGACTTCTGAGTGGTGCAGCTGCTTTGGGGCCACCCGTTGTTCCTGCAAATAGCTTCTCACACGTGATCTGTGAATAAACCCAATAAACCCATTGGTTTCTCAAATTGGACTTCAGCTGAATGGTATTCCGGTTTGTCATTGGTGCCCTATAAAGAGAGGGAGATGTTTGTTTACATCTTCCAAGTCAAAAGAGTCCCCACAATACCCTTCTGAGAGAAGGAATTCAAGATTTAGAGTAGAGGAGTTTAACATTTGGGTTTAACATGTCTTATTATTTATGACCTTCATGAGCTGAACTACGATTCCTTACAATTCTCATCGAAACCCCAGGTCTAGAGTAGAGCTTCAGGACACAGGCCTTTGGGGGACCCTGAGATTCAGACAGTTACTTTTACCACCACCAGCATATATGACGGATCCAATGAGAGGAGGAAGGACTGGTTGTGGCCCCAGTTCCGGAGGATCCTGGCCATGGTGGCAGGGCAGGTGCACTGCAGCAGCTCAGCATCAGCATGCAGGAAACAGAGAAGGCAGCAAACCTGGTCTTCCTAAGCAACTTCAGAAGTATTTCCAGACTGCTCTTCACGGGAATCCTATTCACCCTCAACAGAGCAGCGAGGCTTGCAGGAGTGGCTCAGTCAGCGCACCTAGCCAGAGCCAAGAGCTGCATGTCTCCTCCCATCCGGGGTCTGCTCGGTAGATCCTGAAGCTGGGTCTCCAGAACAATCGAGGAGCCTGTGTCCTTCAATATGCAAACAGGTTAGAGACATACAGAGAGAGACCCCATAATTTATGGCTTTGAATATGAAAAGAGATGGGAAAGAATTCAAATTGGGTAATTTCAACAAGTATTTTAAGTGATTGTTTGGCTTTCATTATGTTGATGAACCTTTGAAATTATTGTACTTATAAACTTACCTCAAAAAAAAAAAAAAAAGGATCCTGGGATGACTCAGTGGGTGAAGGCAGCTGGCACCAGGCATGGCAGCTTGAGTGTAATTCCCCAGGGGCCACGTGGTAGAACAGAAGATTCTAGAAAGTTGTCCTCTGACCCGACACAAAATGACGACATTAAAATGTAATTTAAGAAACGAAAAGTTACCTCAAATATAATTTCCCCAAATTAAAATTCGCGCCACCACATACATTTATGTAAAGTTAAGATCCTTACATTGTCTGGATATTCCGGTGTGACCCAAGGGGAATAATTATTTTGACACATAGCCATCCACTTTATTGGTTTCTTAACTGCATATGTCTCTAAGACTATTTCTGCTTTTTTTCCAACGTATTTTAATGAGGTCTTGCTGTTTTCATAAAATAACATGTAAAAAATTTCACGAGGACACATATGGCTAAAAATTTGGAAGTTGTTGATGCTTCGTGACTCTTTTCTTTAGACCGCACTACTTTTGAGAAATGGTTGTCTCTATAGATGCTGAGGTGCCCGGCAAACTCAGCGATTTCACTGGACCACATAATATTCTTGTCTAGTTTTTAAAAAGTAAGTATGTATTTTTGTCCTATTTTTGAAATTTTTTGTTTTGTTTTGCTTTTTGGTTTTGGGGTTTTTTTTGTTTTTTGTTTTTTCGTTTGCGACAGGGTTTCTCTGCTGTAACTCTGGCTGTCCTGGAACTCACTCTGTAGACCAGGCTGGCCTCAAACTCACAGAGATCCGCCTGCCTCTGCCTCCCGAGTGCTGGGATTAAAGGCGTGCGCCACCACCTCCTGGCCCACTTTTGAAATTTTAATTTAAATTTTTTGAGAATTTCATAGATGAGCGCACTGTATTTCCATAGCTTTTACGCCTCCCTCTCCTTTCTCCCCGGCTTCACCCACACCCCTGCTAACGCACCTCTCAAAGGCACGGCCTCGTCTGTAAATGTACACGTGTGCACACGATGTACAACCGCCTGACTCCAGTCAAGGCTTCCCCTGCGTGCGTTTGTTCGGGGCTGGCCCCTGAGGATCGGGAAACCTAGCACTTTCTTCAACATTAAGCTTTCTAGTGATTTTTTCTTTCCCTCACCAAACTGCACAATTTTCCTTTTTTTTTTTTCCTGTCTCACTTGTTGGTATTTTTTTTATTCTAGGCCTGAATCAGAAAAACCAGTTACAACCGTCCCACAGCCTCAGCTCGATGCTGCCTTGTGATTTCCTCTGCCAATGAAATTAGTCGATTGCTTTTAAATGTGCCATCAGCCGAGTTCTGAGGACAAGGGCGGAATGTGGCTGGATCCTTTACCAAACTTTCACAGGAGTGGCCTCCAGCCTAGCTGACCGTGGAGTCCTTGTTTCCCTCTGAAGTCTCTTGACTTGGGCCTCTCTTGTTCTCATCAATGTCTTCCAGGCTCCTACTAGAATGGCCCAGTGAGCTCTGCTTACAGCATTCAACCAATTTTCCAGGCCAAACTTTCAAAAGCTACATTCTTCTACAAAAGCAGCACAGCCGTGTTGTTGACAGCAGCAATCCCAGTCTCTGGTGCCAACTCCTAGACTACTCGCTTTCCTGTCACTCTGGTAAGATATGAGGAACAAAGGCAACATCAGGAAGAAAGGGGTCATTCTGCCTTCAGGTTCCAGAGTCCACCACGCCAGGGAAGGCGCGGTGTACGGAAAGATGCAGGAAGCTGGCTGCTTGCATTTCAATCCACACGCGGGGAACTGAGAGAACAAACGCGTGCTGGCCCTGGGAGAAAACACGTTCCCATGCACGGCTCTGTCATTCTGCTTCTAAGTATCGCCAAGTACCCCTCCAGTCATTTCAGACCGTAAAAATTATCAGCCCCTTCTTGTCTCTGAGAAATCACTTAAAGAGCAACTTGCCCTAAACCCTATAACATGTGTATGTCGGGGCCAGACCAGCCTCTGCTGTGCTGCTGTCAGGTGCACGGAGCCTGCAGGGATGGAGCCAGGGCAGGTGATGTAGGTGAAGATATAGCCTCACCCTGACAGCAGTAAGATGCCACTAAGGATTTGGTGCCTGGGTCATCCCTCGTCAAATTACTCCCACACCAAGAAAGTTCAGTGGCTCCCACCACCTGTGTCATCAACTTTAAAGTTTGTGGTGCTTCTTTCCAACATCTGCTCCCAAATTTGTTCTCACTCTTCCAAGCTCATCTTACGTTTCCCTTTCATGGTATCTAAGATCAAGCTGAATAATCTACCCACCACCCGTCTCTTCAGCCTGCAGAGTGACTGATAGGAGCTTTCAAAGCAGCCAGCCTCTGCCTCAGTCGGGGAGAGGGGACTGCTCTGCTCTGTCGATGCCCGAGGGCCCTCGTGGGTCAGGCTGAGGCTAGATTTGACAGCTCTCATTCTTCTGTGGTCTCTTCCTAGTCTCATCTTCCTATGGGTTAATATTAAAGGTCCATTCCTTTGGTAGATCGCTTTCACAAACATTCCTACTTCAAGCTCTGCATCAAGGGACCCTAGACGTGAGTGACACCATCTGTGACCCCGCCACCTGGATCAAGATGCGCGCTGATCAATACTAACCACTGGCAATGGATCATAAACAAACTATTTGTTATTGTTTTATTTTTATTTATTCCTCTCTCACATCATTCATCCAGACCTCAGTTTCCCCTCTCCTTTCCTCCCAGTTCTCCCCACCTGCCCTCTCCCCCAGATCCACTCCTTCTGTTTTCCTTTAGAAAAAGAGTAGACCTCCCAGGGATGTCAAGCTAACACAGCATAACAAAACCCAACAGGACCAGGCACAAACCCTCATATCAAGGCTGGATGAGGTAACCCAGTAAGAGGGAAAGGGGTTCTGAGAGAAGGCAAAAGAGTCAAAGACACCCCCACTCCCACTGTTAGGAACCCCACAAAAACACCAAGCTGACAACCATAACATGTATGCAGAAGGCCCAGCACACACCCGTGCAGACGGAGTGCTTGCTGCCTCAGTCTCTGAGAGCCCCGGTGAGCACCGCTTAGTTGACTCTGTGGGCCCTGTTCTCCTGGTGTCCTCAGATGGGGACAATTCCCTGATGCTTCTTTCTTTGGGTGGGGGGAGAGTCTGGATAGCCTGCTTTTTGGTGAGAGTCAGGGATTGAAGTCTCCCACTACCAGTGCACGAGTCAATGTGTGTTTTAAGCTTTAGCCTTTGAGCTGGGATTCTCTTCCTTCCTTTTTTTCCTTTTATTCTTAGGTTTGGTCTTTTCATAGTGTCCCACGTTTCCTGGATGTTTGTGTCAGGAATCTTTTAGGTTTACCACTTCCTTCTACCAATGTGCCCGTGTCTTCTATGGTATCTTCTACACCTGAGAGTCTCTTTTCCGTCCCGTGTTACGATGGTGAAGCCTGCCTCGGCAGTTCGGGTTTGCTCTCCTAGATCTTTCACTACAGATCCCCCACCCCTGGTTTACGCTCTCTTTATTCATTCTACTTCCAATTTCAGGTCTTGAACAATTTTATTTTTCTCAACTTTTTGTGTGTATGCGTGTGTCTTTTTTTTCTTTACCCCCTTGGCTTTCTTTAATGGATTTGCTGATTTCTGCCAATTTTCCTTCGTCTCTTCCTCCATTTCTTCAAGGGATTCATCCCATTCCTTCTTAAAGGTCTCCATCCTCTTCATAAAGTTGGTTTTCAAGTCTTTCTCTCGGGCTTCCCCTGTGTCGGAATACTCAGGGCTTCCGGCAGTGGGATGCCGGGCCCTGGGTGTGACGCGCTACCCCGGCTGTTGTTGGTTGTGGTCTTATGCTGGCCTCTGGGGTTGGGGTGATTATAGGTCTAGGCGCTGATTTCTGAGTTTGTTTGGTTTTTTTTTTTTTTTTTTGGATGGATATTTTGTTCCTAGGTTTTGTTTCCTCTATGATCTTCTTGACTCTGTGACCTGTGGTCGAGCAGGGATCTCCTCCTGAGTTGGGGGCTGGGACCCAGTGACAAGAAGGGGAGTTGGGGATAGGGTGGGTGCACTGAGAGAGTCAGAGAGTCAGGGAGGTTCGTGGGCAGGCTGCCTACCTGGGTTTCTGGCAGCTTTTGGTACACAGCCTTTAGTCAGAGCAGGGAGTCCTATAAACAATCCTTCATACGCACGATCTGATTTAATCTCTGAAACAATTAATGAGCTATGAAAGCTACAGCTGTTCTTGTTCCCATTTCCCTGAAAGGACAACTGAGGCTTATAGCAAAAGATCATAGCCAAGACTTGAACTTGACATTTTTTTTTCTTTCTACTGCACCCAGCTGATTTACTTGAATAATCTCAACTCTCAGAGGAGCTCAATAAATGTTTGCGGAGCAAACGAATCGGTTTGCCTTTCAACGCTCTTTACAAGGATCGGCATTGGCTGTTCCCTTGTCCCAATTCAAAAGAGACAAGAGAGCCAGCGCTGTGGCTCCTGCAAATAATTACACCCCCCGCAGTACATCCGCGGTGTGCTAAGCCCGCCAAAGGACAGTGAGAAATTAGAACGGGAAAGTAGCTGCACGTCGCTGCACAAGGTCATGATCATCTTTTGCGAAGGATCTCACCAGGCTTTTGTTTTTTTTTTTTTCCCCCGTACACAAATTAAGCATCTTCATTCTTCGCCAGCATTTTATAGCTTGTTCCTGTCTTTATCTTCTAGTTTTTCAACACGCCAGATGGTTTCCATTGTGGTGGGAGGAAAAGATCAGAAGAAGGAGACAGGAAACCTAAAGACCCTTTCCTTTCCAGGAGGGACTCTTGCAGGGTGCAGAAACCAGCATGCTCTCACAGCAGACCTGGAAATGCAGTCTTTTCCCGATGTCTTTCGCCGTTAAAATTAACACTAACGTGGACTAAACTGTAGTAACAACGTAGGAAAAGAGCTTCCTTTTCTTTATTGAAAAAGAAAATAGATTCTAAGACTGAATTGTGGCTGCTGGCTGGACAACCCCACGAATCTGCTAAAACCCTAATCACTGGACGGCACGTTTACAGCATGTGGGTTTCGTGGCACAGAAAGGTGGTTACGCTGATAGCGCTGGAGGACAGTGGTCATCCGGAGCCAGAGGAGGGAGGAACAGATGAGAGAACGTGACACGTCGTCGGGTGATTGTCAAGAACGGTGGCGGGCAATCGGGGGGATCATGAAAGTTTTCATAATAAATGCATTTTAAATAAACGACGTGGCTGAGTGGGTAAAGAGCAAGCTTGATGAGCGGAGTTCAGTCCCCAGCATGGATCCCTCGCGTCGTCCTCTGACCTCCATGTGAACATCGGGTGAGCGTGCATGTTCAAATAAATAAATGCATGTCAAAACGGAATTAGAGCAAAGAAAGGCTGACTTTAGTCCTCATATTGAATATCGACAAGGAGTTAGTATTTTACTACTGCTTCATATCGTGGTTAACTGTGGTAATTACAATAGGAAAGGCATAAAGGCAGTAGCCGCCATCGATTGAGTTCTCTCTCTCTCTCCTTTTGACACCGCGTCTCATCACATAGCCCTGGCTAGCCAGCCCGGAATTATAGAGGGGAAAGACTGATCTTTAATTAACAGAGATTTCCCTGCCTCTGCCTCTGGGGGTGTGTGGTAGTTAGCCATTGTGTGGGCTCACCAAGGACAACAGGGAGCGATATCACCAGTCACTGCAAGGGCCATCTTGGACAGTGGAACCCTGAGTGTCTGAGATCAGGTGTTTTTATTGATTCAGAACTCCTCAGGTGAAGGTCATAAACAATCAATCACCACTCCCCCCCCCCCCCCCACACGCACGTGTGCGAGCACACACAGAATCCAACACCTGCAGACAATACAAAATGCCAAGACCTACAGAGTCCCTCACCTACAGTGCACGAAACAATTATTTTATACATAACTAAAAATAAACTTCCACAACAGGGGAGCTAGTAGTAAATACATGTACCACCACACCCAGCTAAGTTCTGTGTCTTGTAGGGTGGCTTTATTTCCATTCTACAGAAGAAAGCTTCAGAGAGCATAAGAAACTGGCACCCTGAAGCTGTGTGGTAAGTGCTCGGAAGATATTCAGTGGGCTTTGAAAGTGCAGAGAGTTGGCGGTGGCAGTTACTTCTGGCCAGAGTGGTCAGGGTGGGGAGAGGAATTTATAAAAGGATCACAATGAGAAGGAAAGTCAAGCAGTGCCTTGAGGAATGAGTAAAGAATGAGAAGATGGAGTGAAAGGGTATTTTGATCACAGAGGACATCCAGAATGACATGGTAGGTGCAAGGAGACATACAGCACATTCAGGGATGCTACAGGCTGTAAAAGGTGGGGGTGACTACTGAAACAGGGGTAGGATGGATGGGGAAAGCTGGCCGTAGCTGAGAGCCCAGTGATTTACAGAGGGACTACAGTCAGAGGGACCTCGCCTGGGGCCGACGTTGGCCTGTCATCTACTTCAAGAGGCACATGCTGCATATAAGAGTATCCAGACAGGAAGAAGCAAGAAGGATATGCTAACTTGCTGTCACACAGACATCTGACAGAGCAACTTAAGGAAGGATTTATATCGGCTCACGGTTTCAGAAGTTTTTGTCTGTGACAGGCTGACTCCATGCTTCTGGACCTGCACTGGCATCATGACAAGGGTGTGAGAGGAACAGACTCAGCCGGGGCAGCCGAGAATCAAAGCGAGAATGTCCCACTCTACTGGGCTTCCTCTTCCTTCCCTTCCGTTCCATCCTGGCCAGTAATGAGTCTTCCCCGACTTCCCTACTCCTTTCTAGAAACATCCTCAGAGTTCACCTAGGGGCGTTCTTTACCAATCTCCTAGGCATCTCCCAAGCCAATGGAGTTGACAATCGGAATTAAACCATTGCAATGAGATCAGGTCAGCATGTCTTAACGCTCAGCCCGCGCCCGGATGCTCGGTCCGTTCGATAATACGACCTGACACTCAGAGTCAGAAGCAATGCTTAGCTGTAGCAGAGCAAAACCACAGGCATTGTGCTGTGTGAACAGCTCTCCTTCACCTCACCTGAACTCACAGCACACGGTCCGCTTTATCTTGCTCGTCGGAAATTTATTCAAGAGTGGAGGAATTTACTGATAAGACACCCCAGTTAGGAAGAAAGCGAAGCTGCGTGCTCTTTGTCCTGCTTTATCATTTCTTGGAGAAAAAACAAAAAATAACACAAAGGCCTCTTTCAAATGGAAAACTCAACCTGGGAAAGAACGCACGCTCAAAGGAGTAAGAAAAATGTTCAAGGTTAGAGGGTTTCTGTACCAAAAAAAAAAAAAAAAAAAATCAGTGATCTAACTCAGATTCTGGAATCAAAGTAATATTGCTTACGTAGAAAGTTTTAAAACCTTTCACTTCCTTGAGCTTACATGAAAGCCCAAAGATTTAAATCAGAAATTCTCATAAACATACCCCAAGTGGGGCCGTGGCACTGCAGAGATGGCTCAGCAGTTGAGGGCACTTGTTGCTCATGCAGAGGCCCTGGGTTAGGTTCCCAGTACCAAAATGCTGTAGCTCATTGCCATTTGTAGCTTCAGCCCCAGAGGATCTGATACTCTCTTCTTGCCTCTATGTGCACCAAACACATACCTGATATGCATATACACATATGTGCATATGTACATACAAACTCATACATGTAAATTAAAGACAATTCTTTAAAAACAAAATGCTCCAAGTACTATTTTTATGTGGGTGTCTTTAAATAAAGACACTGAAAAATATTCTGCACACTCAATGATCAAAATCCATGATCAGTACTGCTAAATAAACCACTTTGCCCTGCACTCTGATGATGAGCTACATTCATGTAGTGACCTAGTATTAAGTTCTTTCTTCCCACATTTAAGGATGACAGTAAATGAACTCTGCTAATTAGCTCCGGTGCCTTGTCTGAGAGGTAATTTTAAATAACCAGCCCAAATGGAATTTGCCTTGCAGATGTGTGGAGAAGACTGTAGGAAGTCATTTCTGTTTCCATTCCTGCTGCTCTAACAACGATGGGAGGAAAGGAGGTACCCATGACCCCACAAATGCCTAGGCTGGCAGTTACGGAGGGTACAGATACTGAGGCCCCTTCAGCTGAAGTTCACTGTGCCAAATCCACTCAATCTGTAACCACACCACCACTGTCACCAGCTCCTCAGAGATGCAGCAGCAAGGTGCTGGGATCCATCCACTACCAAGTACTCCACTACTCCAGTATTTCCCTCCTTTCTCCTGTTCAAATAATTACTCTGGATTCTGAAGGAGCCCATGGCTCACTCACAGGTGGTGAACACGGGGCTTTCTCCCTGCCTTGAGGTGAATGGTCCAGTGAGATCCCAGTGGAAATGGCAGAGAAGGAGCCTACCAGAATCCTCTTCACAGACAGCCATGGCCAACAAGTTCAGATCTCCAAAAAGAAAGGCAATTCGCTATTAGCAGGCATGCTGTGGGCGTCTTAGAAGCCACAGTGCCACTCAGCCTGGGGAATACCTTATGCCAGCTGCTGCTCGGTCGTCACAGAGTATCTAGTTTGCTTTCTCGTGCTGTGATAAACGCCATAGAAACTCTGGGAGGAAGGGGTTTATTTGTCTTACAGTTCTAATCACTGAGGTAAGTCAAGGCAGGAACTCCAGCAGGAGCAGAGGCAGAAGCTGTGGAGGACTGCTGCTCCCTGGCTTCCTCTCAGGCTCACATTCAGCTACCTTCCTCAGTCCTCCCAGAACCACACACCCAGATGTGGCGCTGCCCAGTGTGCTGGGCCCTCCCACACCAAAAATCAAGAAAATGCCACAAAAAATTCACAGAGTCACTCTTACAGCCAGTTAGATGGAGACATTTCCTCAGTTGAAGTTCCACCTTCCAGAGGACTCTAACAAACTGGCAAAAACCAGCACACAGAGTTTAGATGGCTAGCCATGGGAACAGGGTGTGTGGGGTGGGGGAAGAAGTCTTCTCTGCCTTGGAAAAAGTGGCTCCAAATACTTGCAGGTTACCTGACAGGTGACCACACAAAAGGCCACTCTTTCTTAATGAAGCACAAGCGCAGGGCCAGTGAGACGCCTGAGTGAGTGAAAGGTGGGTGTCAGCAAGCCCGACAACCTGAGTTCCATCCCCAGGTCCACGTGGTACAAGGAGAGAAATGGCTCCTGCCACATTTCTCTAACCTCCACATTGAGTGTCTTGGCACATGCGCACGTGTACACACACACACACCACAAACACCTCCCCATACCACACATACACACCTCATACACCATATACACACAGCACAAACACCCCCAACACATACACACCTCACACATCACACACACACCTCACACATCACACACGAACACACACACATACACACACACACACATACACACACACACATACACACACACATACACATACACACATACACACACACATACACACACACACGCACACACACACACACACATTGTAAAAACAGCATTAACAAAATCCAGTCCTAGTCCTGATACAAGAAAACTCATCCTGACTAGAATGTTAGAACACAGGGTCTTCAAAGGCACTTTATCTGTGGAAATTGAGGTTCAACAAAGACACGCGACCTACAGGTTTCTAAATCATCACCTTTCCTTGAAGCTTAAACAGAATTTCCAGGTCCTCGTTCAGTTCTTCCAGGGTTCAAGGTAATATCCTAGCAAGAAACAGAGAAGAGGCAGCACGATTCCTTTTCTCAGGAAGGAAATAATTAATACAGCAGTAACTAATTTCCTAGAGGAGGGAATGATTGATGCAGTAAGAATTAATGTAAACATCATTTTACACTAAATTATACATGAAATCTTTAAAAATTAAAACATCTTTTCCAAGAGACTTTATACCTGTGCTATTGTTATGAACCACATTTCACTATCAAAATAATGGCTGCCAGTCACTGTGGCTACAAAGTGCATGCAATGTGGTCTAGTTCGGAATAAGCTATACTGGAAGTATAAAATACATATTGTATTTCAAGGATTTAGTGCAACAGAAGAATTAAACACCTACATATTTTTATGGCCCCATGTTGGATTAATATTTTAGATAAACTGGTTTAAATATTATGCATTACTAAAAGTAATTCCACCTTCTTCTCTTTTCCTGTTTTAATGGTGATTCAAACACTAAAGACTACACTTTCTTAGCAGCAGCCCACAGAATTTTCTCTAAAATTGGAGGAGAAGGGGAAAGGTAAAGAAAGCACCCGTTGGAGTGTGTAATATTGCAGCATGGAGTTTTCTCAGGAACAGCACGCCACTTAATGATGAACCTTTCCACAAATAGTAATAATAATAAATAACAGCAACAGCTTTGGTTCTGCATTTGTTTCATTGTGGTTTGTTTTGTTTTGTTACTTATGAAGAGATTCTGGGGTAGCATTTCTTTTCTCCTGCTAAATTATATCAGCCCAGTTTGTGAAATGAGGCGTCCAGTGCACAGAACGTCCCTTCTGAGGTTAGTGTCATTTAATGACCAGACTGTATCCCAGAAACAACCCCAAAATGGAATTGGCTTAGAGGAAAACATGTTTACTCCCCACTTTGTTTCATGCCTTTGTGGATCTAACTCCCACTAACAGAGCAGCCAGGAGCATGGCTACCTTTGAAGGAAAGAGAAAGCAAACTGCACGCTGTATCTGAACCTTCCTGACACACATTTCATCGGTCTAAACAAACCAGACTGTGCTGGCTGTGATTATAAGGTAGATTTGTGATGCTCTCAAAGGGACCTCAAAGGGGTTCTATAGTGAGGGAACTGAATCTTGGTGATAACCACAGAGCCAGCAAGCCCCACAAACCCATTACTCCCACAGAGCCCCTAAGTTAACGAGCCATGTTATCTCTTTCCCCTAGTGAGTTATTCGAGATCTTTTGAATGCTTTTGCACTGGAACCATTCTCTTGTTGAGGGTTATCTGATTCCACTTACTGTGTTTCACTAAGTCTCCAAAATAGAGATTGTTGCTCAGACTCTCCTCTTGCAGAATACCCTAGACTCCGTTTGCACCGGTGTCCACTGATACATATTCAGGGTTCTACTGGCTGCTTGTTCTACACTTGACTTAAGTAACATCCATTAGGAGAGCCACTTGAGCAGGCCTGCAAGGCTCCAAGGTGAAGTCACAGGCTGCTGAAGTCTGAACTATCATTTTTTCCATCTTCCTCTGTAGTAACGTTGAGCAGTTGTAGAATATGTGTCTGACTTGGATATAAACTCTATGATCAAATCTAGCCTGGTGGTACACACCCATAATCCCTCACAGGAGGATCCCAGGTTCGAGGCCTGCCTAGGCTACAGAGTGAGTTCAAAAGGCAACTTAGTGACGATGCATCTTAGGAGTTAGTTAGCCCTCTTGGTAGGTAGACTGAGGAAAAGAGAGTTCAGGGTGGAGTTAGTCACACAGGAATGTCCTAATGGCCAGACATGGTGTCTGCTTCCTGATTCTTCCTCACTGAGACCAGCAAGTGTAGGCTCTTTCTACAGGCTCCTATGACAACCGTATGCTAAGAGTGTGCAGCCTGACACAGGCTGTGCGCCAATCAGCCCATCTACCTTTGTAGGCATGCGCAGTCTGACACAGGCTGTGCGCCAATCAGCCCATCTACCCTTTGTAGGCATGCGCAGTCTGACACAGGCTGTGCGCCAATCAGCCCATCTACCTTTGTAGGCATGCGCAGTCTGACACAGGCTGTGCACCAATCATCCCACCTACCTTTGTAGGCATGCGCAGTCTGACACAGGCTGTACACCAACCATCCCACCTACCTTTGTAGGCATGCGCAGTCTGACACAGGCTGTACACCAACCAGCCCGTTCACCTTTGTTGACTGAGCAGGTCAGCAGGAGCTACAGGGAAAGCTTGCCTCCATAGGACCAGGTCCTCTCACCCAAAATAAAAGCCCCGCACCCCCAGGGAAAACGTGAGTCCTGGCTTTGGATCTCCTTTTCTATGGAGGGGTCTGATTTCTTGTTTACTTGCATTTTAATTAAAATTCGACTTTGCAAACCTCCTTTCTTGCCTCTAATTCTTTAATTAGTACAGACAACGAACCATTCGTGTCTTCCTAGACAGCACCAGTGAGTTCTTGCCTTAAGAGAGAAGTAAAAGGAGGCTGGACTCAGCAGCAGGCCCTAGATTCAGTGCCCGGCTCATCCCGCCCACCCCGGAGGATCAATATTGCTGTCAACAAAAGCAACATGCTGGCGATATTCTGTTTATGTATTTATGTCCCCAACCCTCCCCTTTTCTGATTGTTGGATAAGTTAAAATTGCATACACTTGTAAATAAAAACCAATACAAACAGTGGCTTAAAATAACAAGATTCAAAAATGAGATTTGTTTGCTTTCGCGGTAGCATGAAGCTTAAGTTAAGCTGAGCTGGTACAAAATGAAGCTCGATGATTCTATTAAAGACCCAGGCTCTTCCTCCCCCTTTTAAGAAAATGCTTTCCCCCCTTTTTAAAAAATATGTCTTTTTTATTAATTTATTTTTTTCTTCTCTCATACAATACATCCCAGCCACAGCCTCCCCTCCCTCCCCTCCTCCCAGTCCCCCCTCCACACACACACCTTCCCCCCAGAGGAGAACAGGCCTCCCAGGGAACAAGACCAACACAAGCCCCAAATCAATGCTGGATGAGGCAGCCCAGCAGCAGGCAAGTGGTCCCAAGGGTCAGAGGCCCGTCCACCACAACTTTTAGGGGTTCCGTGAGAAGACCAAGCAAACAACCTGAATTTATATGTAGGGGACCTAGCACATACCCATGCAGGCTCCCTGACTGCCGCTTCAGTCTCTGTGAGCCCTGGTAGGTTGACTCCGTGAGCCTCGTTCTCCTGGTGTTCTTGACTCCTCTGGTTTCCACACTCCCCCCTCCCCTTCTTCTGCAGGGTTACCCGAGCTCCGCCCAATGCTTGGGCCTCTGTACTTGCTCCCATCAGCTGCCAGAGGAAACCTGTCTGATGAAGACTGGGCTGGGCACACATCCCAGGTCTCCGGGCTATCCAGTCTCCGGTTCCTGGTCAGTGTCAGGTATGGACTCCCTCTCTTGGCACTGGCCCCAAGTTATACTAGTCATTTGTTGGCCACTCCCACAAGTTCTGCCCGCACCCCCATCCGGGCCTACACATCCTGTAGATGGGACAGATTGTAGGTTGAAGGTTTTGTGTCTAGGTGGATGGTGTCCCAGTCCCACCATTGGAAGCTTTACCTGGTTATAGGATGGCCTGTTCAGTATCTGCGATACTAGCAGCCTTCTCTAGGGTACCCTTGCAGATTCCAGGGAGTTTCCACTGCACTAGGTTTCCAAATCATCCCCTCCGCAACTGCCTCCTAATTCTGGTAGTCTCTCCCCATGTTTTCTCCTTCTGTTCCTCGCCTTACACCTGATCCCTCCGGTTCCCATTCCCACTCTCCTGCAGTCCACTTGCAAAATCTATTCTATTTCCCCTTCCCAGGGAGATCCATGTGTCTCCCCCAGACCCCTCCTTGTTACTGAGCCTCTCTGAGTCTATGGATTGTAGCATGACTCTGTTACTTAACAGCTAATGTCCACTTAGAAGCAAGTACACACCATCTTTGTCTTTCTGGGTCTGGGTTACCTCACTCAGGATGATTTTTTTTTTTTTTTTGTCTAATTCCATTCATTTGGCTAAAAATGTCATGATGACATTTTTTTTTAACAACTGAGTAATATTCCATTGTGTGAATGCATTGTGTGAACATGCATTCCTCAGATGGTGGACATCTAGGTTGTTTCCAGGACCCAGCTATTATGAATAAAGCCACTACGAACACAGCTGAGCGAATGTTCTTGTGGTAGGATGGGGATGTCTCTTGGGTGTATGCCCAGGAGTGGTATAGCTGGATCCTGAGGTAGATCAATTCCTGTTCTTTTTTTTCCCCCTAAGGAAACTAATTTCCATGGTGACTGTACAAGTTTGCACTCCCACCAGCAACGAGGATTGTTACTTACTCTACATCCTGGCCAGCGTGAGTTGCCATTTGTGTTTTTGATCTTAGCCATTCTGACAGGTGGGAGATGAAATCTCAAGGTCGTTTTGATCTGCGTTTCCCTGAGAGCTAAAAATGTTGAACATTTGAGATTCCTCCATTTAGATCTGTACCCAATAATTTGATTATTTGGTTTTTTGATATCTAGTTTCAGGATGTATATATAAATATATATATATATCCCTCCATCAGATGTGGATGTGGAGTTGGTAAACATCTTTTCCCACTCTGTAGGCTGCCACTTTGTTCTGGTGACCATATCCTTTCCTTACAGAAGCTCTTCAGTTTGATGAGGCCTCATTTACTAATTGGTCATCTTAGCACCCGTGTTAACCAGCGTTCTGTTCAGAGAGTCTTCTCCTGTGCCAGTGAGTTCAAGGCCATTTGGCACTTTCTATTCTGTCAGGTTCAGTGTATCTGGTTTTATGTTGAGTCTCTGCTCTATTAGGAGTTGAGTTTTGTGCAGCGTGGTGAGTACGAATCTATTTGCATTCCTCCACGTGCAGCTGTCCAGGTTGACCAGCAGCGTTTGGTGAAGATGCTGTCTTTTTTACAGTGTGTATTTGTCTTAGCTGGGGTTACTGTTGCTGTGATGAAACACCATGGCCAAAAGTTGGGATAAGGGTTTGTCTACCTTGTTGATTTTCTCAAAGAACCAACTGTTTTGTTGATTCTTTGTATTGTTCTCTTTGTTTCTCTTTTATTGATTTCAATCCTCAGTTTGACTATTTTTTTTGCCATCTATTCCTTCTGGGTGTCACTTCTTCTTTTTGTTCTGGAGCTTTCAGTTGTGCTGTTAAGTTGCTAGTATGAGACCTCTCCCTTTCTCTCTGTTTCTTTCCTTCTTTCTTTCTTTCTTTCTTTCTTTCTTTCTTTCTTTCTTTCTTTCTTTCTTTCTTTCTTTCTTTCTTTCTTTCTTTCTTTCATGTAAGCTCTTGGTGCTATGAACTTGCCTCTTAGAACCTTTCATCGTGTTTCGTAAGTTTGTAAACTTTTTTGCTGTTGCTATCACTTTTGATTTCCAGTTTGACTCTGCGGTGACCTGACAGGATGTAGGGAGTTATTTCAATTTTTTTGTACCTGTTGAGACTTGCTTTGTAATTGCATATGTGGTCAGTTTTGGAGAAACTTCTCTGACGTGCAAAGAAGAAGGTATATCATTGTGTTTGGGTGACGTGTTCTGTAGATATGTTAGGGCCATTTGGTTCATAACGTCTGTATCTCCAGCATTTCTCTGTTTAGTTTTTCTCTAGACGACCTGTTTGTTGGTGAGAGCGGGGAACTGAAGTCTACCACGGTCAGTGTATAAGGGTCAATGTGTGATTGAAGCTGTAGTAGTGTTTCTGTTACACACTTGGGTGCCCTTGTGTTTGAGGCGTAGATATTAAAAACCGAAATGTTATTGTGTGAGAAAAGTATCTATTTTTCAAAACAAAAAAAAAGAATTAAAATGTCATCTTGGTGGATCTTTCCTTCGATGAGTATGAAGTGCCCTTCCCTGTCTCTTCTAATTAGTTTGGTTTGAAGTCTGTTTTGTTAGATATTAAAATGTCAAACCAGCTTCCTTCTGAGGTCCATTTGCTTGGAATATCTTTTCCAACCTTTTACCCCGAGTTAATGTCTGTCTTTGATGTTAAGGTGTGTTTCTTGGAATCAACAGAAGAATGGATCCTGGTTTTTGAATACATTTTGTTTGTATTTTTGTATTATGGAATTGACACCATTGAACAATTGTGAGATACCAGTGGCCAATGATTGTTGATTCCTGTTACGTTATTGTTGGTGGTGGTGGTGGTAGTGATGGTGTATGTGTTTTTCTCTTCTTTTGATTTTGCTGTGATTATTTATCTCCCTTGTTTTCATGGTTGTAGTTAACCTCTTTAGGTTGACGTTCTTCTTTTATCCGTTTCTACGGAGCTGGATTTGTAGATAGATATTGTAAAATTTGGCTTCATCACAGAATGTCTTCTTCTCCCTATCTATGATGATTGAAAGCTTTGTTGGGTATAGTAGTCTGGGCTGCCATCTGTGGTCTCCTAGAGACTGTAGCTCATCTGTTCTGGACTTTCTGGCTTTTAGAGTCCCAAATGAGAAGACAGTTACAATTCTAATAGGTCCGCCTTTATATCTTTTTATGTATTTGGTCTTTGTCCTGTTGCAACTTTTATTATTCTTTCTTTGATCTGTATGTTTAGTGTTTTGATTATTATGTGGTGAGGGGACTTTCTTTCCTGGTCCAATCTATTTGGTGTTCTGTGAGCTTCTTGTACCTGTTATAAGCATCTCTTTGTTTAGGTTAGGAAATTTTTCTTCTATGATTTTATTGAGAATATTTTCTGGACCTTTGAGCTGGGATTCTTCTCCTTCCTCTATTCCTATCATCCTGAGATTTGGTCTTTTCACGGTGTCCCACATTTCCTGGATGTTTGAGTCAGGAATTCTTTTAGATTTAACATGTCCTTCCACCAATGTATCCATTTTCTTCTATCCTGTCTTCAATAGCTGAGGTTCTCTTCTGTCTCTTGTATTCTATTAGTGAACTTGCCTCTGTAGTTCCTGTTCAAATTCCTAAATTTTTCAGATTTTCTGGAATGTCCTCAGTTTGGATATTCTTTATTGATTCTATTGTTGTGGTATGCTTAGTTGTAGATAATATCTTAGTTAAGATTAGTCTCTTACTTGTTTACATCTCTGTGCCATCCCCAGCTTCCACCCCCCACAGGAGGTTCCTGTTATTTGTTGATTGAGGGTCTGTGTGAAAACAGGAAGAAAAACACCTGGGGATTGAGGGGTGGAGCAAGGAGGGAGGGGGAGTAGGAGGTGGAGGAGGAGTAGGAGCTGAACAACTGGGAAGAAGGGAGAGGAGAGCATGGGGTGAGGAAGTCTTGGAGTGAGCTCTCTGCCTAGCTGTCCGGGTATAGAATTCCCTGAGATTTGACATGGTTGGTGATTAATAAAAGCATTGGAAAATTCAACGCTAGATTTCTTTAAGGGATTTCTTAATTTTCTCTTGAAGGACTTCCATCATCTTCATACAGGCTGTTTTAAGGTCTTTCTCTTGTGCTTTGGCTATGTTGGAATACTCAGGACTCAGGACTTGCTGTGGTAGGGCTGCTGGCCTCTAGTGGAGACACACTGTCCTGGCTGTACTGTGTTTTTACACTGGCGTCTAGGCATCTGGGTTTGAGGTGATCATAGGTCTAGGTGCTGATACCTGATTTTTACTTTGTTGGGTGGGTGTTTTGCTCCTTGGTTTCTGTTTTCTCTCTGGATTTTAGGAGAGTGTGATGGTTGTGTGTTGCCTGGTAAGAAATTTTCTGTGGACCTGATAGGCATTCTAGGTAAAATGTGTTTCTGGGTATTGGGTGCTGACACTTAGCAATGGGGGTAGACTACGGGTCTGAGGGAGGAGAGTAGAGTGTTCCACCGGGATCTGCTTACTTAGTCTCTTTGGATTGGGGTAGAGAGTGAAGAGACCCCAGAAGGTCTGCTATGGAGCTGGGGAAGAGACTGGGGGATTGGATCTGGAGTGACAGCAGGAGAAGAGAAGATCTACAGTCACTGTCAGAGGAGCCCGTGGGTTAGCAGGGGTGGCCTGATGGAGTTGGGGGGTTGGATAAAGCAACAAGTTGGGGGAGGAACATTAGAAGGGGAAGGTCTTTGGAGTTGGGTGGGGGAGAGAGGAAGGCTGCTGCAGGTGCTCTGTTGCAGATGAGTCTGGGGGGTTGGATTCGAAGGGGAAGAGGGGTGGTGATGGTCTTCACTTAGCTTGCCAGTTTCTCTGGCCTGCTCAATTTTTGTTTCGTTTTGTTTCTTTTGCTGTTTTTCTCCATCTTTAATGTGATGGTTTTCATGCCCGTGCTTGTCAGTTCAAGGTCTTCCCATGGTTCTTGCCACTTCAAGCCTCATTCCCAGGTCCCAGATCTCCCAGAAGGGACCGAGGGCCAGGAGAGCTCTCCTTTGAGTCTTACCTTTTCATGAAGGAAGAGGCATTCTAGAGACTCCCCTAGTGCGTCTGTCTGTATTCTATTTATTGGAAGGGAATGGTTGGGTTTTCTACCTGTGAAAGATGCTAGCACATCAGTCTCAGCTCTTACCTACTCGTCATTGACAAAAGGCAGGAGGACTTGAATGAAGTTTGAGTTTAGGTGAGGCAGAACTCAATGTTTTCCACAAGCTCTTTTTTGGGGGGTTTACCCAGCATTTCTTTGGTATGAATGGCTCCTATGATGTCATTTAACTATGCATTAAATTAAACATTTGCATCCACCTCCTCATAACCTGGAGGACCCTGCTATGTGGGTGCTGCTACCCTGGTTACCTTTGCTTAAGGCCTTACACTCCTCCCTTGGAGAGCAGGCTCACTGCCAGGTGGTTGTGATCTGAATGCTTGGAAGCCATATTATTCCTTGGTGAACGAAACTGTGCATCACAATTATGTTTGTTTTCCATTACATCTGGAAACACTATTAACATTTTCAATGTCCGTGTTATTTTGTTTTAAGATCAAGTCATCTTCTGGACCAGGCTAGGCTTGCACGTGCATTGCTCTTGCTTCGGCTGCTGGGGGCTGGAACTTTAGAGCTATACTGGCTAGCCTTATATGTTTAAGTCTGTTTTTTATTCGAGTTGCTTCTCTTCCTCCGGATGCTACTTTATAAGAGCCTGAAATAATCCTCTGATCACACTGAAAGGTTTTGCTCTCAGTTCATTTCTATTCGAGTTCCTGTCACGTGCCCATGTATCCCAAGTAAAGGACCCACCCTTAACAGGACAGCAGAGCTCCCATTGCTCTCTTTCCACAGGAAAATGGGTATCTCTAGATAATCCAGGAGGACATTTTTAGGAGTTTCATCTCAAAAGGGGAAAAAAAATCTGTGTCAAAGTAATTTGCTATTTTTCTTGGTAAATTTTCCCTGTGCCAGGAACAATCACAATTCAGTTATAAATCACACTTTCAAAGTGGGTGGGCAAACAAGAGTCTTTGCAGCAGTCTGTGTGCCGGAGCCAATAGTAAGCAATGGATAAGGGGAAAGGATACACTCCGATCAAGATACACCTGGCTAGCATTCTTTTGGTTTAGCGAGATGCAGGAGAATATGGAGAAAGAAGAACCGGATTCATATCTAAGGCTCAAATTCTGCACCATATTTAACTCTTAAGATTCTTTAATGTGACCTGTTCTTGGCCATAAGCATCCTGGTCCTAACCCTGGCCAGGGACAGCACCCACACTGCCAACCATGCCGAGGGCCGGGAAGGTCCTCCAATCCGCTCCGCTCCACAGGAGGACATGGCTTGGTGGCTGTTGTCTCAGATCCTTTATTGATGGCTCAGAGACGAAAATAAATGCCAGAAACAGGACACACACAGTGGCTGCTTCATTTCACCTTCGAAAGTCTAGCTGATTGTCAACACTAAAGCTAATTAACCTGTTATTCCGATCAGACCTCCTCACTGCCCATTCACCTGCCCTGCAAAAACAGACAGTAAAAGGAAGAAAAAGGTGTTTGGACAAACCATGTACAATAGGAACCTTGCCCCAGGAGAGCCTGAAGATTGACTAGGTAGGGAAGGAATTGCAACCCTGCCTTCCACTTAAGATGCAGGGGTGTGAGAGTAGCTGGCAGGTCCCGACACCCAGTGGTTAGTGGCAGGTTCAGCACTCAGGGCTGAACAGTGCTGTCACTTGTCAGTTGTCTTGTTAAAAATAGAAGGCTTTTCCTGGGGGAGTCTAGTTGTGCTGCATGACCTCATATGACCTCAGTCCCTCTCTCCTCTTCTCGTTTTTTTTGGTTTGGTTTTTTTTTTTTTTTTTCTTTTTTTGTCTTTGCACTGTTAAGAAAGGAGAACTAGGACTGTGAGAATGGAAATGAGATATCAGGACCTCAGCACTTCTGGTCAAAGCCCCAAGGGTCAACCGGAATCAGACAAAGGGAAACCCAAAGGCTGAGATATCCTGGGAAGAGCAGAGTGGCCACAGAGGTGGGCAGAGCACTAGGCAGAGGTGACGGGTAACGGGCAGCTGAGGGGAGGGACGGAGCCAATCCTGAGCCCCTGGCCGTGCTGAGATGGGGCTCATAGAAGGCACAGGGTTGGCTCCTCGGACTTACCAGGACATCCACGGCTTGATGAAGGCCTGTATAAGAGAAGACAACTGGCCAAGGACAGAGCCAGGGAAGTCTCCTCAAAGCCACTCTTGAGAGAATGCAGGCTCAACTGGTCAGCCTGAGGCTACAGTCAAGCATGGAGCCGCAGTAGATTTCCGTCCACTATCATTGGGCCTCATACAATGTCCAGCTAAAAATGAATGAAATTAAAACACATAAATAAAATGTCTGTCTACTAGGCACCCTTTTCAATTTTCAAGACTATCGTGAATAAGAAACTAAGTTAATCCTAAAATTCATGGGCTGAACCCAGAGAAGTGACTTCACCCAAAAGAGAGTGAATATAGGAACAGGGCTGATTAGACCTTGTCTCACCTTGGCTCCGACCCTCCCTCTGATGAAGACACTAAAGGACATTACAGTTCTTTTCATCTGAAAGTAGCATGGGTGAATACTGGTCTCTGATGGTCCTTGACGACACCAACAGCTGTGGATTTTAGAGATGAGAAGTCTGTGCACCTGCTCTCATTCCTCTGCCAGCGGGTCATGAAGTATTTGGTAAAGACAATGGCGTTTCCTTACTACAAGCACTTACACCGTGTGTGTATCAGAGAGAATTCGTGTGTGAGTGTGTGCACATGTGCGTGTATATGAGGGTGTGTACACGCATGTGAGTGTGTGTGAGAGAATATGAATGCTCGTGCACGTGAGTGTGAATGTGTGTGAGTGAGTGCACGTATAATGTGCGTGTGTGTGTGAATGTGAGTGTATGAGTGTGCGTGTGAGTGTGTGTGAATGTGTTTGCCTGTGAGTGTGTGTGTGTGTGAATGTGAGTGTGTATGAGTGAGTGTGCGTGTGAATGTGTGTGAATGTGTTTGCCTGTGAATGTGTGTGTGTGTGTGTGAATGTGAGTGTGTATGAGTGAGTGTGCGTGTGAGTGTGTGTGAATGTGTTTGCCTGTGAATGTGTGTGTGTGTGTGTGAATGTGAGCGTGTGTGAGTGAGTGTGCGTGTGAATGTGTTTGCCTGTCAGTGTGTGTGTGTGTGTGTGTACTGTGAATTCCTAAGTGTCAACACTTTCTTCTTGGACTGGAAACAGAACAAACTCTCTTCTTTGTTGGTTTGGATTCATCTGTGGTCCACTCGCATCCTGGTACCTGTTGTATCTAGATCGTTTTATAAACAAAAGCTTTCTAATATTGATTTTGTTTCCTCTAGACATGGATAGTCCCTTAAACTGAATCTGTGTGACATCAATTTCAATATTTGGTATTAAGGGGGAAAGTCAGGTTTGGCTAATTTGTTGCTTGAAACAAAAGATCTGGCGATGCTGTGCTATTTTCTTAAAACAATGAGCAGAAATTTGAAGGAAGTTGAAGTGATTTTAAACACGCACGCACATATTCACACGTACACACTCTAACACACACAGTCACACACACACTTTAACACACACACACGTACAGATCAATCTTTTTATCTAGTTTTTAGACAGCGTCTCACTGTGTGTCTGTGGTTGGCCTGCCTCTGCTTCCTGAGAGTTGAGAGTAAAGGTGTGAGCTACCATGACTGGCTCCTTTGCTCATTTTTAAACCATGCCTTAAGTTAAATAAGAATGTGGAGAGTTCTTTAAGGGGACATTTGCAATGTAGTTTCATTGCTCCTAAATTTGTGTTAGGCTTTCCTATGCAGTTAACATCATCTTAAGACACAAAGAAAGTAGAACTAACTGGTGCACTACTCAGCTAAGGCCAAGTTGGCGTTTCTACGGTGAAAGTTTATTTGAAGCAAATAGTCACGATTAAAGTACTTCCCTTTCGTCACACTCTTTGAAACGGAGGTGAACACAGCACACAGTTCTAGAAAATGAGATTCCAAAAGGCGCTCTTTAGGAAAGACTTCACTCCCAAAGGACAGAGTTGTAGGAAGAGGCTAATTTCCCGCCATACTCTTGGCTCGGCTGCATGAGGGGTGGTCATATCGGCGCACAGAGGGGTCAGTTTGATTCCATGGTCTCACAGGCCTCGACACAAACATGAGAACACTATGGTAGCTCACTAGGCAGTCAGTCTTGAAAACAGTGTTTTCTTACGTGCTCAGGCTTGGCCTTAAACTCGGAAGCCTCGTGCTTCAAACTCCCACGTGCTGAGATTACAGGCACGGGACACAATCCTTGGTAAGATTTAAAATATTATTTATTTAGTCAGTATTTAATCACATTTAATGAAACTACAGTTGCCTGAGTGAAAAGGCATCTAAAATATCAAGTGTCTTGCCTTCAACGTTGGCAGGGGTAGGTGGCGGTGGGGGGGGGAGGTGATGGGCTCTTTTAGAGGATCTAAAAGGACAAATTATTGATATGCCTGATGTAGTTTCTCATGTGCTAGGCAAGGTGTTAAGCACCACACACCAACCTTTCCACCTACTCTATACTTGTCCCAATCCTCCAAGGTGAAATAATATTATCTCCCTGGTAGATGAGAATGGAGCTTCACAGTCTAAGTAGCATGCTCACCATCATTAAACACAGTGCCAAGGGGACTGGCCGAAGAGATGGCTCAGCAATTAAAAGTGCTTGCTGCTTTTGCAGAAGATCAGGATTCTGTTCCCAGCACCCATGTGTTGGTTCACTGTCATCTGTAATTCTGGTTCCAGGATATCTGATACCCTCTGACCTCTCTGGTGCACCAGAAACACAAGTGGTACACATATATATCTTAAAAAATTTTTTTTTGTTTGTTTTTTCGAGACAGGGTTTCTCTGTTGTAACTCTGGCTGTCCTGGAACTCACTCTGTAGACCAGGCTGGCCTCGAACTCACAGAGATCCGCCTGCCTCTGCCTCCCGAGTGCTGGGATTAAAGGTGTGTGCTGCCACTGCCCTGCAAAACATTTTTAAAAATACAGCGCTAAAGACGATGCTAACCTAGAGATGTGCTCAGAAGCTGTCTTTATGAAAGCAATACTGTGTACAATGACTTTGTGTCCCTTTACAGCCCAACAAAGATCTTTCATGTTTAAAGAACGGGATGCCCAGAGAGCCTGATGAGGGATCCACACGGGACACAGGCGCAATCCGAGGATTCGGACAGCCAGCCGAGGGCGTGAATCTAACACACAGAGAGTAGCAGGGAACCCTGGTAGATTCGTGGGCAGAGAAGAGTCGCAGCGTGTGGGCAGCAGAAGCCGAGGGAGAGTTAAGGCGAGGCCACGGTGCGAAGAGGACATGGCCAGATGTTTTTAAAGCCAAGGGTGGGTCTTGAGGTCTGAAGGCAGGGGGTGGGACGGGAGGGGAAGTCGGGAGACCAGTTTAAAGGGAAACTAGTAAAACCCGCGGATCATCAGGATGCGAGAGATGCCACAGGAATGTTTCCTTCGGATCTTTCCCTTTTCCCCGGGGCTTGTGGACTCCCTCTGTGTGTCTTTTCTACCCCCACACCGTGAGATCCTTTCTATCGGTGAGCTGTTCTTCTGTCTCCTCGCTTCTTCCTTGGCTGGAACGCTAGGCTGCGGCTACCGAGATGAATTCTACGCAGGACACGGGGAAACTCTTTAGAGGAGAAGAGGAAAACCTGAGTTTGTCCATTTTGAGGAAGTCAGATTCTAGAAACTTTTTCTGCTCGCCTCTGAACGCAGAGCCCGCGCTTATTTGCTCGTCTGTACCTCCCATCTCACAGGTGCCCTCAATCCCCGCAGGGCTGGCTGCTGGGACAGAAAAGGTTGTCTTCAGCTGAACTGTCTTCGGCTAGTGTCTTTCGGTTGCCAGATTGCCTCTTGAAATGCAATGCATAAGGGCCGAAGAGATGGCTCAGCAGACAGGAGCACTGGCTGCTCTCCCTGAGAATGGAGGTTTGATTCTCAGCACCCTGCATGGCATCTCACAACCCTCCCAGTGGATCTTTGGCCTCTAAAGGTAGGGCACACACGTGGTGAACAGACATGCACAGGCAAAACACCCATACACATAAAAATATTTTAAATGAAAGATAAAACAAAATAGGATAAAGTAAAATAGAGAGGCTCTCTGGAAAACCCACACCTTCTCTTAAGAAGTCTCTAGCTTTTCCAAAGCATGTCTGAAAGTGAGGGGTATGAGTAACATCTTTCATGTGGTCTGTTAGGAGGATGCCCGGAAATAAGACTCATACTCAAAGGCACCAGAAGATTCAGTAGTTCATGTTTATGGCCAGGGATTTCTTATCCTCTCTTATGTGTGGATTTTAGCTCTTTAATTTAGGAACAAAATAGCCTGTGCCTGAGGGATATAGAAGAAAATATAGAAGGAAGACAGACTCCCACACACGAGAGGCAAGCAGCCCCAAAGAAACATAAACAGAGACTATGAACCTGCCGTTTGTACGAGAGAACCCTGAACAGTAGACAAACAGCAGAAGAAGTTTCGATTCTACCACCAGAAGGCAGTTTCATGATCTCTATTAAAATTTGGAATGTAGTTAAAGATAGAAGAATTTTCTCTTTCTAACCCCTGAAGATATGATAATTTGAGCCTATAAAACAAACTGATAATATATTAATGGAAAGAAAAGAATACAAACATCTAAGCATATGGGAGTCACACCTGATAGTTGAAACTCAGAGAGCATTCTGAGGTTCTGGTGGTGTTGCCATGGTCACAGGGAGGAACAGAGGACCAGAGCCTTTGGAGGGAGAAGCAGACCACAGGCCAGTGCTGCAGCTTGGGTACTGAGTGTCCTCAAAAGCCTATCTCCAGAACAGTACTACAGGAGGCACTATTGATGTTTAGGACCTGAGTTGCAATGGGAAGTCCTTAGGTTATTTGGGGCATGCCTGCAAGTGGGATCGTGTGCTCTCAATCTGTCTTCTTTCTCTTTGTCCTGGCTCACAACATACTCGCTTTGCTCTGCCATGATGTGTCACCCTTGCCAGAATCCCAAAGCAAAGATGCCACATGATTTGGTCTTGGACTAGCGTCTCAAGAATCCGAGCCAAACTAAGCATTTCCTCTTTACGAGTTTGTTCCTTTGTGTATTTCACCATATGGAGCTGATAGAGATGGGGTGGGGTACGTGGAGAACAGAGTCATTCTTGCTGTATGTATGGTCTGCTGGGTCACAACTGGCATAAGAATAGATAATTGCCTGTAAGAGTCTCTCTGGGCCAGATGTCACATCCTTGACGGGCCTCTTCCTGCGCAATAATCTTCTGTGCTTAATGAGATTTAAATGAGGAGGAAGGAGGTGAGACGGTTACATTCCTTCTGAAGGAACGCCCTCAGTCAGAAGAAAGAGCTTCCCATAAATCCTTTCCCGCAACTTCTGGAGAGAAAGAGGATGCAGGGAGAGCGTGGTGGGAAGTCAGAGGCCGTCCCTTGCATTCAAAGCACTCAGCATGCCAACTGTCATAGTCAGTGAAGTGTTTTCACTTCCTGATATCCATCCATCAATCTGTCTGTCTGTCTGTCTGTCTGTCTGTCTGTCTATCTATCTATCTATCTATCGGTGTGTGTGTGTCCCATGACCCCAACAGTTATACTTCCTTGGTGTTTATCCCAGGAAAATGTCCATGTGGCTCCAATGAAATACATTCATTATGTGTTATTTGTAGCAATGAAAAAAATAGAAATAACCTAAATGTCCATTACGAGGGAATGACTAACAGCTTTGGCAGACCCACATTGTGCAAAAGCATGCTACACAAAAAAGTGCTTAAGTAAATGTAGATGCTAGCATTAGAAATTCCGGAGTTGTATTATTAAAAGCAAACGCCAGGCCGTGGAGCTGGGTGAGATGGTGGTTCATGTCTGTAATCTCAGTACTGGGGAGGCAGAGGTAGCCCGGGCTACATAGTAGGTTTCGGGCCATCCTCGGCTACAGAGTGAGACCTTGTCTCACAAAACAAGCAGCAGAGTTTTGGCACAACAACATTTGTACATTGCAATTTCATTTGTGTTTAAAAAACAATGCTGTGGAATGCTGTCCTGGCAGAGTGTGGCAGTTTCCATCCTGACCCAGAAGCGGCTGTGATTGTCCACATAAAAGATCTTCGAGAGACGGGCTTGTTAACGTTTCCTCACAGAGGGGAGGGAGAGATCAGGAGGCCAGCGAGGCAGTAGATGAGGTTACCACGGAGACCACCCTGGAGGCGGTGCATGTGGTCCTGCCCTCTGATGAGGATGTATCAGCATTGGCAGCTGCTGGGGGAAAGTCACTCTTCTTTGGCACGCCGTTGCCCTGCTCCAGAAGGAACCCCTCATCATTCTCTCTGAGAAACTCCAGGCAAACCCATTGGCTCGCCAAGGTAATCGCGGATAGCGTAATTGGTATCATGGCCTGTCATCGGTATCCTATCTTAGGGTTTGTTCACGTTTATTCAGGAAAAGTTAACACAGCAACTATTGTGTCTCTAAGGACAAATATAAAGCGTAACCTACATATTCTACAAGTATGCCACATAGCCGCTATTTAAACAAACATTTTCCATTTTTGCGCTGTTCCCCTCCACTGGGAAAGACCAAAAACTCGGACCCAATTCAAATTTAGATTAAATGAAGTTATCCTTACTGCTAGCAGGACAGCAGACTTAGAGCCAAACAGCACGCCGTGCGGAAGTGGGGGGGGGTGGTTAGGAATGTTTAAAGGCAGACATCAGAAGGGTGTGCATTCCAGTTACTCATAGAGCTCACAGTTGGGCAAGAAAATTGTTTGCTTTCCCTCGGTTGTCTTTCCCTCCTTGCGATATAGTAATAAAAGGACCATTTCATCCCCTTCTCTCATCAATAAGAGAGTTTTGCAGAAGCAAAGTCCCTCACAGCACATTATCATTTTTATGTCACTTGCAGGTCACCAGGATCCCCGGGCATTCCAGAGAAAGGTCACCAGCCCTTCAAGGCTATGGCTGGCTTCATATTAAGTTTCTAAGTAATACACCGGAGACCTGTGTATTACTCAGATCCCAGCACTCTGATGACTGGAACCGTGTAGTCAGGTTAGGGCTGGCGGTCACATCCCCATCCTGTAAGTACAAATACCAAATATTTCATATGAACATATAAAAGAGAGTGTTCGTGAAAAGAGCTGAAAGAGTTCATGCCAGGTTACCAACGGTCACTATCCCTGGGGTAGGTAACAAGGTGGCAGAGTTAGTGATCAAAATGGAAATAAATTCATTTTATTCTCTGAAGGAAGAACATACATGTGAGTCAGGGAGCCAAACCACCAAAGCTGGTGGTTAGATTGCCAAACATTTTAGATTTGATAGCAACTCCTGGGAAAAGTACTAGGAAGGGTATGAACAGGTATTGAGGGAAATGTGGGCTTTCCTCTCTGATGAGTGGGTAACCTCTTCAATTCACAGGCAAAGGTTGGCGCCTGTTGTAGTGTGTAGTGTGTAGTGTGTCCATGCATTGGAAACTTAATCCCCAACACAACAATGCTGGGACCTTTAAGAGGTGTTTCATTTGTAAGAGATGGTTAATGTCATTGTGGCAGGAGTGAGCTATCAAAGCTGGTGAGTTCACAATGAAAGGATGTGTTTGTGTACCTCTCCCCACTCCTTTTCCACTCCCACCCCGTTCCTTCTGGCGTGTATCCTCTTGCTCTTTTGGCTTGGTTGCAACAGCAACCAATTGTATGTTGGCACTTTAATATCAGATGCCCCAGACTATAAGCATGCCCTATACTATAAGAAACAATCACTCTGTTTTTTTACAAATCATCCAGTCTCAGATATTTTAATATAGCATCACAAAATGAACTAATAGTGCCTTTCTCTGTTCAGGACACAAAATACTAGAACATGAACATGATTCATCCAAGCCCTGTGATGCTTTATAACAAAAATCACCATTTTTCCAAGCTCTGTAGAAAGTCCTCATTTCTATCTGTGACTCCATCAAAACGAGCTTTACTGTCCATCTGTCTATATTTCTGCTCAATATTCTGCTTATAGACGCCTGGGTTTTTCTGCAAAGACTGGACAGCATCCCCCCTCTTCTGCTGTATACTCACCCGAGTAACCAGTGCTGCCAGCTTCCTCATGGCAATGGACTTGGAAGTGTCCAGCCCCTTCCCTTTATCTAGTTCCAGAGGTATTTCCACATCATTAAGTATTTCTATGACAACAGCTCTTTTCTTGTAACAACTTTCTTTGTCCATCTAGGTTGCGCTAACAGAAGCCCCTTACACCGAGTAGCATATAAACAGAAGTGTCCTTGTCAGTGTTCTGCAGGCTAAGAAGTCTAAAGCAAGGGCGTCAGCATGGCCAATACCCAGACCACTGTTGGTTTGTAGACTGCCATTTTTTTGTCACACCAGGGAACAACTGAACTCCCTTGGGCTCTGCCTCGGTTGCCTAAACAGTCCTTAAAGCATTGTCTCCTGAAACCACCATCTTAGAGGTTAGAATTAACACACAGGTTCGGAAGAAAGCAGTTGATATGGGTGGTGATGATGGTGGTGATGGTGATGGTGGTGATGATGATGATGGTGATAATGGTGGTGATGATGATGGTGATGATGGTGATGATGGTGGTGATGATGGTGATGATGGTGATGATGGTGGTGATGATGGTGATGATGATGATGATGGTGGTGATGATGGTGATGATGATGATGATGGTGGTGATGATGGTGATGATGATGATGATGGTGGTGATGATGGTGATGATGGTGATGGTGATGATGGTGATAATGGTGATGATGATGGTGATGGTGATGATGATGATGGTGGTGATGGCAATGATGATGGTGATGATGATGATGATGATGATGGTGATGATGGTGGTGATGATGATGGTGATGATGATGATGATGGTGGTGATGATGGTGATGATGATGGTGATGATGGTGATAATGGTGATGGTGGTGATGATGATGGTGATGGTGATGATGATGGTGATGGTGGTGATGATGGTGATGATGATGATGGTGATGGTGGTGATAATGGTGATGGTGATGATGATGATGATGATGGTGATGATGGTGATGATGGTGATGATGGTGATGGTGGTGATGGTGGTGATGGTGGTGATGGTGGTGATGATGATGAACAGCCATTGTATGGGGATCGCATAATGAAAACAAGAGGCGCAGTTATAATAATGCCTGGCACAATCATAATAACGCCTGGCACAGGCAACAACATATCTGCCAGTGTCAGTGCCTACTGTTAATTCTAACAATGCAATCATTTTTCAGAGTTGTATTTTCTAAAGTTTCGTGAGGCCACTCCAGAGATTAAGTCAGCCTGGTTCAGACTGACAATAAAATTCAAGCATTTTGCTTAAGGAACTAAGCACTGAATGAATACGCGTCTATGCAGGTCCCAGGTGCATGCAATTTTGAGTGCCATTACTGGAAACAAAAGCTTCTAACTTGCCTCTTCACTCCTTTTGGAGACTTTGTGGGTGGCTCTCCAGTAAATTTTGTTTGTGCATTTATTTTCTTTACTTTTAATTTTGTGCATGCGTGTATGAGTGGGACTCTTTGAACATGAGTGTGGGTGCCCTTGGAGGCCTGTGTCAGATCCTCCGGGGTTATAGGCGTTGGTTGATGAGCAGCCTGACACGGGTGCTGGGAATAAAGCGCAAGCCTCTGCAAGAGCAGGTATACCCCTAACCTCTGACCTCTGAGCCACTCTGCAGCACCCAAGAATCCAATGCATTTTAAGGCATTTCCTTCCTACTTAAATCAGCCAAAGCTTCTGGGTCAACTGCTTTCCTGAAATAGGTGATGATGAGGGTCAGCCGAAGTGCTCTTTAAGAAGAAAGCTCACAGCTGAGGCGTGTACAGCTCTCTGGTTTATGTATCCTCATCTCCCTCTCTTGTTCCCGACTCTAGTAAGAGTCCACCTGAGGTTTCAGAGAAGGTTTTCTTTCCCTCCGTGTTACAATGTGATACACACAAGGACGATGTGCTGGGAGGCGAGACAACCCAGCAATAAAGCAATCCAGCAGGAACAGAAGCTTTAAGATAACCTGCAAGGGCATGAATTTTACTCTTGGGATCCCAGGGAGATGAGAAGAGAACACAGCCATGTGAGCGAGGGTCTGAGCTGACTCCCCTCAAGCCTCGAGGCTTCCTGCCTCCTTCTCTTGGCTCATATCCCGAGCCCTGATTGTTCACCTGCAGCCTGGCACCTGCAGAGCGGTCCATGCGTTCAGCACTCAGTCCAAGCAAATTGTCTGAATTTTGATGTCGGTCTGAACTAAGCTGAGGGGCCTCTAACAATTTGTTCAGAAACACGACTTTGAAAAGTGTTTGGCTTGCATCACTTGAAAGAGAGACACAGAGTCTGATTTAACTCATATTGTTTAGGACAACAGAACAACTAAAAATATAAAAATTTATGTAGAGGTTCAGGACAGCCATAACAGAAGTCGTAACAATAGCACGCAGATGAATTAAGCTCCTAAGCACCTTTATCAGGATAAATTTTCCATCCAAAGTCTGGGCTTCAGGAGCACGAAACCAGCAGAGTGTCTTGGTGATACAGCTCGAGGGTAAAGTTGCCTGCTGCCAAGCCTGACAACCTGAGTTCAACCCCTCCTGGTAGGAGAAGCTGTCCTGTGACTCCTGCAAGTTGTCCTCTGATCTCCACAAGCATGGCATCCTGTGCACAGGCATGCACACACACACACACACACACACATACACACACACATGTACACACACACAAGAGTCTCTCAAATGCCACATGGGGAAGGTCCTGGCTGTGGTCCACAGACTGCTCTGTAGCACACGAGATCTACAATGGAGCACACCAAGGACCAGCCTGAGGACAAGCTGGAAGCCCAGGACAAGTACCTTGCAACTGAGTTCACCTGCATCAGAGATGAGACAGCACGTTGTCTGACCACAGGTAGCTGACTGCACTTAATGTCTCATGCTGGAGGTACTGTGCCTGGATCACTCTGCCACATCTTCCTGCCGCCCCTGTGTCAAGCCATGCCTGCTGCACCTTCTACTGCACCTGGTAGTCTGAGTCTGAGTACCAAGTGAAGGATGATGCCTGTAAACTGCTCTGCCCAGCTCCGTGCACCTCCTTGACCAGCACAGAAAGACTGCACATCATAGTGACACCGGATGCCCTGGTTGACAGTGTAAAGAAGTGTATGGACTCTACCCTGTAGGACTGCAGGAGAGCGGCTCACAGAGCAGAAACCCGTGTGGCACACAGTACTTAAAGGACTAAGAGCACTGCAACAACACTTAGGGCTTGCTTTGTGGGGGCAGTGGGATCTACTAAGGTGATGGCTTTGACACTAGTCATTTTTTTAAAGTGGTGTGAACTACGGGTTTATTCAAGTCATTATAGACACCAAGAAGTCTATTTCTATAGTCTAGGAGTGAATAAGAGGCTGTGGAGGCCTGACTGGGTGGTGGGATGCGGGTGGGAGCCAATGCTATCAAAGCCAATGCTTTGAGGGGTGTGACTATGCCAGGGTGTGTGTGTGTGTGTGTGTGTGTGTGTGTGTGTGTGTGTGTATGCTGCCAAAGTATACCATTCAAAAGCCAACCAGAAGCTACTGGTGATTAAAATTATGATACTTTCAATATTTACATCTCTAATGAAAATTGTAAATTAAATCGTCCACTTTATTTCTCCCGGCAGTAGTCTCTGGCAGATCAGGAAGCAGTATAAAGATTTGTTTCTGAGCTTATGTGACTCATATGACGAACCTTGCCACACTGATAGGTGTACTGTCAATTTTGATCTTAACAATTCTTTTCCTTGGTTTAAGTAAAGCTTTTTTTGGTAAGATTTCAAGAAAATGTCACCAACCTTGGGACAATGACGCTCCTTGTAAGAGCCATGGAGTATCTGACCAAAAAAAAAAGAACTCAGTACCACGCATGAGAAACACACGCTGGAGTTTGTGGTCAGGGAGGCTAAGACACCTCCAAAACAATATAGGCTATTGTTACTGCCAGTTTGCCTCCCGGAATTTGAAGATAAGGCCTATTGCTGAAGACATGACACACTCTGGACCCAGGCCTTGGAGTAATTGAACTGGAACTGACCCAGAAGCCTTATCCCTTACAGCGGCTGTCCTGGTATCAGAAGGCACTGTGAAAGCTGCCAAGAGGAGCATTTGGTAGTCCTAACGGCGAAACCCACGAGCCACAGCAATGACCGGACTGGCAACAGTCCCACAACCGTGGCATAGCAGTACTTCCGTGTCTGCTGCTATCGAAGGGCTGATGACCTAAACGCCTTAGGTGAACTGAGAAATTCCGGAGAGGAAAGTTGACACATTGATAACATCTGCAGGCAGCTGTGATCCTGGAAGCGCCTGACAAGAAGGTCAACGTATCAACCTCTGAGACTGCAGAGGAAGACAGCTACAGATGGAGTCTTCCAGCTGCAAAGTCCCCTTTCCTGCTCTATAAAGCCCTGGAGCCTCAGCCTCTTGGTGCAGTCTCAGCTCCCGTGGAAAGACCGATGCCCTCCTTCGGCCTGGTAAATGACATTCTGCTTCTCTTATTTTATGTTGCCTTCATCGATACCGATCTAACATTTGGTGCTGAAACCCAAGAGGGGTTTGGGGCTCCTGTGCCTCGCTTCCCCTGGTGATCTTTTCTCTCCCCATCTCCCCCACCCCCGCTTCTGAAACCTATCCCATTAAGAGTGTGGTTCACTTGGCTTAGTACAGACTGAACAGCTGCCAGATGCAACTCGAAACCTCTGGGGTTTGGGAGCCTTTGTCTCCGTAAGTGGTACAAGCCCCAGTCTGGGTGTTAGTGCATGCCACAAAAATCAGCTTGGGTTCTTTTTTCCTAATCTGTCCTCCTATCTCTCCCTTATCACTACTGCCCTCCAGAACAGAGGCTCCTGGCTGTTCATCTCCTAGGCCACATTCATTACTATATACCCATTGTTAAGGTAAGTCTCAGCTGGTGTCAGGAGGGGCACCCGAGCTAGGCCCTCTCCAGAACTCCAGGAGTTCCCTGGGGCTTCTGCTACTTGATTCTCATAGGCAGGGAACAACCTCTCCTGCACATTATACTTGTTCCCCACCCCTAACCAAGAAAAGCTTTTTAAAATTTTTTTCTTGATTTTTCTAGACAAGGTTTCTCTGTGTAGCCCTGGCTGTCCTGAAACTTACTCTGTAGACCAGGCTGGTCTTGAACTCAGATCTACCTGCCACTGCCTCCCAAGTGCATATGACATCACTGCTCTGCTTGCTGTTTTCAACTGCTACCTGCTGGCAAAGGGAAGATGTTTTCTCCACTGGAGAGTCACTGAGCATATCACCCACACCTGAGGGCTGGCCCCACGCCTAGGAGCAGGTAGCCAATACAAAACGAACTCCATGGTTTGTGGTGGTTGTTGGTTTTGTGTTGAGTAATTTTGTTCATTTTGTTTTGGCATTTTTAAATCTTATTGGACTTTTGCTTTTTGATTTTCATTTTGTGGGGGTTTTTGTTGAAGGGGACATAAATTAGGGTAGGCAGGGAGTTGAAGAGGATCTGGGAGGAGTTGGGGGAGGGAGATAACATGATCAAATATATTGAATGAATGAACTACTTAAAAATAATAATAATTAATCATCATCATCATCAAGACCTGAATAATTCCAACACCAGTTGACAACCAAACAAAGATTGGGGGAATCTCAGGGACCTCATCCCTAGATAAAACGCTACAAGTGATTAAAAACTGCTGAGACAGAAGAATTAGTATCCTCCAGGGATGAGCTTCCTGATTGGTTATCTAATGCCAAATGGTCAGCCCTAGAAACATACATGAAGGCAACACCAAAGGGGCTCAGTAGGGTACACTTACACATTTATTCTTTGTTTGTATATGTAACAATGTTAAAAATAACAGGAGGTCCCAAAAATTTCCGAAGGGGATGTTATGTATTAGGGTATGAATTGGGAAAGGGAGAAGGGAAATGACATAATTATATTTCAGTTGAAGTTTTAAAAAGAATTTACTACAAGCACAAGGGAACTAATCCAGGAAGATCTGAGAAATGCAGTAAATGAAAAGCAAAATATTGTTTATGTGCATGGGTGGGTCTAAAAAACAGGATGGCTGATTTATAGGAGGAAAATGGAAACTGACCAGTTCAAACTGGGAGAAGAGGTTTACCAGTTAAAACACCCTAAGGCCTTTAAATTATTTAAGAAGAAAGATATTTCTTAGCTTTCTAGTTTAAGTTGAAGAGGTAAAAGAAATGCTTGAAAAAATACAGAATGTACTACTGAAGTTGTAAAGGGAAAAAAAAATGTCAGAAAAAGAAAAAAGTACACGGAAACATGCCTTTCCTTTCATAGTAAATGTTTTATAATTTTTTGGTGTGTGTTTTTCTGTGTGTGTGTGTGTGTGTGTGTGTGTGTGAGTGTGTGTGACAGTAATTAAACCCAGGACGCCCTTCATAAACGCTAGGCAAGTATTCGGCCCTGTGCTGTATCCGTGGCCCTCTCTGTAGTTTTTATTTTGAAACAGTGTCTCTAGATGTCAGGGAAGGCCTTGAACTTTTAGTTCTCCCCTCGGCTTCTCCTCCCCAAGAGGCAGGGATATTAGGAGACCCTATCACTGGGCCCCACTTCCTGTAGGCTTATCTTTGAAAAGTCCTTTTCTATAAGGATCCCTTAATCTCTCTCCACAATGGCCTTGTTTGCTTTTCCCAGGGATTTCAGAAACGCCGTGCCTAGGAATCTTTTCCAAAGCTGGGACAGTGAAGTGGGAAGGCTAGTGTCTTCATCCTGCTGAGATCCTAGTAACATGCATGTCCTAACTGTAAAGGCCAACCTTGGGAAACGCAGGTGTAGAGCTTGCAATTCTAATCCGAGCTAAAGGATTCTTGTTTTTGTTAGGTTTCCTCATCTGCTGCTCCAGGGTGCTCTGTGGTGCCCGGGTCCAGTCGTTTCCTTAGGAGGACACCAGTGTCTGTTGGGATATTCAGTTCCTGATCACATTCTGCACTATTTCAGCTTTCCCCTTCACCACTGCGCCTGAGGCCTGGAGCTAAGGGATTAATACCATCCAATCCGCAAAAAACCAACCACCCCAGAGCATGTGTGGGGTTTTCTCTCTCTACTCAAATCAGGGCAGTCCGGGCTCATACTACAACCTAGCCACGTGTCAGAGGCCAGAGGAGAATCGGCTCATCACCGCTCCAGTTTCTGGTTTATCTTTATCTTCGGTCCCTTGGAATTCCCCTCCTTTAAAACCGGCGCCTCCGTAAAGCCACGTAAATAAGGCTGGTTGGCTAGGTTTTCACTGTATGCACCATTACGGTATCGCTAATGAGGATTCTAAGTGTATCGTTTGGCAGTTCCAAAAAAACATTTTAATATTTTTCATCTGTACAAAGGCAAGTTTGAGGATTAAAAAAAAAAAAAAAGTCTAGTAAGCCACGACCTTCCGAATAAGTCGCGGACACGGCTCTGGTGTGCGGTTGTCTCCACCGGCCACCCTAAAGCTCGGCTTTGCTGAGTTAAGGCCGTGCTTCCCTAACACCGAGAATGTTCTAGAACCCTCTCGGGCAGGCCTAGCTTCCGGTTGTAAAGCCTGCAAGAGAGACGCTCCCGTCACAGTCACTTCAAACTCGGCGAGGGAAGAAATACTCTCTGGCGTGCTCCGCGGCACCTGAAGAATCCAGGCACCCAAGATAGTTGAAAAAAAACCAGGCGAACGAAAAAAGCCAAAAACAGAAAGGACGAAAAAACAAGGCCCGAGCCGCAAGGCCTACGCGGCGCTCCCTCCAACCGACCCCCCTCAACATGGCAGCAAGGCGTCGAGCGCCGCCGGGCCTGCCCTCCGGCCCTGCGCGTCCTTCTTTCTCGGGAATGTTATGCCTTTCAGCCGGCGGACATGCCGGTGGGGGACATTCCAGCTGGGGGATACTCCGGGTGGGATAACCCGAGGCGTCCAGGGCGCCATTTTGTGACCGTAACCTAAATAAATGCTTTCCCTCCTGAACGCGGGAACGCCACCGCGACCGAAAACTTGGCGTCCCGCTTTTTTTTTTTTTCCACGGGGTGGGGGGGGTCTTCGAACGCGCATGCGTCCAGGGTCCCAGGCGCGTCCGTCTGTCTGTCCCTGAGGGCCCGGCCCTCCCCGGCGCCCAGAACCACAGCTTGCGCATGCCCCATGCGCACCCCTCACGCACCCGGGTGGGCGACGTGGGTCCCCCCGCCCCCCGTGCGAGGGCTGAGCGCCGTCACCCATTGGCTGAGGCCCACCACGCGGTGCGCCACGCACAAGCCACCCCCTGGGGCCCCGCCGGCCACGCCTCAGTGACTCAGCGACCCCGGCCAGGCTCGCTTCGGGGCTCTTGGCGTCTCCGCGGCCTTCGGCTCCCCTTCCACCTCTGCCTCGGCCCCTCGCCCGTTGGAGGCCCCCCGGGCCGCGGCCGCAGCGCGCTCCACGACCACCCCAGTCGCTGCTGTCCGCGTAGCTTCTGCTTCACTTCGAGTTTCTTTGCCTGGACTCTGGCCGCCATCATGGTGAGTCGAGGGCAGGTCGTCCTCCCACCCCACGCCACCCCACCCCGGCCCCCGCCCCGGTGGCGGTGCAAGACCCGCGGGAGGCCGCGGCCCCCTCGGGTGGAGGCGGCGGCGAGGGCCCCAGAGGGCTTCCTTCGGGTTTCCGACAGCGGGGCCCAGCAGACAAGCCTCGTCGGCATAGGGCCTGGAGGTCGGGAGGCGACTTTGCGGCCTACGAGCACCGAGCAGCCGCAGGGGGGACGGCGGGGAGGCCGGTGGCTGCGGGCCGCCCTGTGGACCTCGGGCTGCTCCGGGCTGGACCACGTGCGCCGCCTTGCGCGTCGCGCGACGGCGCTTTTCCCGCCTTCGGGCCGCGGGGCGCGTCTGCAGGCGCCGGCCGCCTCCTCCTCGGGGGAGGCCCTCCGTGGCCCAGCCCCCACCCTGCGGCCCCGCCCCGCGTCCCCTCCCCGGCGCGCGCAGAGGCTCCCGGGCGGAGGGGGGGGGTGGCGCGGGTTCCTCCAGCAGGCGGCGCCTCTGCCGGGTGCTGCGCGGACGGCCTAGAGAGAGGCCCTCCGGCCCAGCCACCGCGGTCGCTCCGAGGCTGAAGGCGCGGGCCGCCATGGGCGAGGGAGGAGCCGGGGGCGGGGTTGGCGGCGGCCCGGCTGAGGAGCGGCTCGGGTTCCAAGCCGGCCTGGGCCACGCAATCAGACCCTGCCTCAGACAGGACGCTGGGCGTGCTGTCGCGAGCCTGTTGCATATTCCTTTATACATTTTTTTCCCCCCCACTTTTAGAGGTAAAAGAAGAAAATTATACAAAATACGGTATATGTAAATGTTAAATTTAAGTCGAAATATTCGTAATTGTGAGAGAAGTAATTGCCTATGATTAAAATCTCACTATTCTAAATTATAACTGGACGATTTTCTCTTTCCGCTGGACTTAGAAATTTGATGGCTGCAGGCCAATATTTGTAACGTATGTGGCAGTTTGTCTAGCATAGTGATGTGAGTTTCAAAGATGTTATACTGTATTCCCAGCTTCTATTTTTGATATGTGGATACTCAAATATAATGGAATGTTTCTTTACCTAGCAGGAGAGCTTGTGTATGAAAGCCTCCAAGTTCATCGTTGCTACCCTAATATTTCTCATTTCAAAACCCACGATTCATTTGGAAGTATAGTTAATAAAAAAAAATACGTCTTACACTTAATACAGTGTTCTCAATATGCTATTATATTGTATTGATAAGATCACATTTTTCTACCAAGCTCAGCAGTATGTGTAGTTAATCTTAACTGCTAGAGGCAGTGGGGGTGAGGTGCTGAGGCAGGAGGATCACTTAAGCCCTTCAAAATTTCCAGACTAACCTTCCAGGATAATCTTGACAACAATAAGACACTGTCTTTAAAAATAAATCATTGTACTCAGGTGGAAGAGGCAGGCGAATCTCTATTAGTTTGAGGCCAGCCTGGGCTACATAGCAAGCTTCAGGCCAGCCAAGAGTTATATAGTAAGTCCTGTCTCTAAATAAATACATGAAGGTTAAAACATGTACTTTCTTGTACATAATACTTTGACTTAGGAATATTTGGCTGTAGAATGGTTTGGGTCATATTTTTTTAAGGTAATCAAAGCATCTATTGATTATAGGTGTTTCAGGTAACACTAAATTAAGCATTAAGACTGTGGTTCAGGTTTTGTTAAAATGAAGTACTTTGCTTTGTTAGCCTTGAGTGCCACCTACTGGATAATGACCAGGATATGGTGTGCCTTCTTTAATAAATTATTACACTATTAAGATGGGACCAATTTTATATTTATCCTAACTAAGAAGGTAGCCTAAATCCAATTTGAGCAACCTATAATATTTAATCCTTTATTTTCCTTCAGCATTAAATTGTCCTCAAACATCCTTTTTATTTTCATATAAAGAATACAGTTAGACATTTGAGATCTTTTCTAATTTTCAAGCAAGAAACCAAGATCCCAAAAAACAATTATATTAATTAAACAAATGAAAAAGCAAGTTCTTCCCTAACAATTATTTTTCTCTTCAATTCTAGTGGTATAATAACAGGATTTTCAGTACGTCCCTATACAAGTTTTAGTCCCAGCAATCCTTTGTTGTGGAAGGCTGTTGTTGGCTTTATGGGATATCGAAGTAACAACCTTGGGTGCCTACCTACCAGATGCCAGAAGTTTACCTCACTAGTAACAACCAGAAATGTACATAGCTATTAAGTGCCCTGTAGTACTGAGAATCAGTGCATTTATAATCTCTTACACTCTGGCACAGTTATCTGATGAAATATTACACCTCTAAATTAATGCATCCATATGGTACAGACACAGGTAATAAAATTATTTATCAAACAAAAATATATCAAAAGCTCATCCATAAATTAAGGGAAAATTGAAAAAGGGAACCCTACAAAAAATCACATACTGCGGTATGTTTTGAATTTATTTTTGAATGTAGAAAAATGAGAAGAGATGGATAGATCATCTACTCAATTTCATCAGGTTCTAAATAGTCCAAAATACATAACCTATGTTGTAATCCTATTTAGAAAAATTTTAAATTGTAAGACCTTAAAAGAAGAAAATTTCAAATAACCTTTTTACCCCACACCATTTCATTGTCATTAAATATCACTGTTAACGGGAATTTACTGTTCAAAGGAATAAGGTAGTTCTCAGTAGGAACTCAAAATAGCAAAATGAGCTTAAGTAGATAGAAAAAGCAAACAAAAGATTTGACAATTATTTCATTTCTAAAGTTTATATAAAATAACCTTAATTAAACTAATTGGCCCCTTTAGCTTTTTTTAAAACATAGAAATAATGCATACTAGCTTTCCCTTATTTTCTTCCTATTATCAGTCTCATAAATTTTTGAGTGGGTGTGTTTACTAAAGTTCCAATTGATTAACAAAGTCCTGAAAAAAGTCAGCTGAAGTAGTAAAATTTAGAGGTTTAGTTAATTACCAGCATGGCTGCACACAGGCAGACATAGTACTGGAGAAGTAGCTGAGACTTCAACATCTGGATCTACAGGCAACAGGGAGAAGAGACTGAGCCACTGCATCTAGCTTGGGCTTCTGAAACCTCAAAGACCACCTCCAATGACACACTATCTCCAGTAAGGCCACACCCACTCCAGCAAGGCCACACCTTCTAATCCTTTCAGATGGTGATCAAGCATTTAAATCTGTGAGCCTATGGGGGCCATTCTTATTCAAACACTACACTTACTTTAAAATAGATGACAGAAGCATCATTTTTTAGAAAGTACTACATCCTTATGTTTGATTTCCATGCCATTTCTCTGCTAATTACTTTAAGTCCTGAAATTAACTAAGCTGTATTGGTAGCTAATTTAGAGTGTTATGTTAAATACAAAAAGGTATGTTTCATAGTTTGTCTCACACAAACACATACACACACATATATACATATACACATATATGCATATATACATATATTAAAATTGTCTGTTTTCCAAATTACAGTCTGCCACAACTTCTGAGACTCCAAATTCAGCTGTCTCCAGAGAAGCCAGTACCCAGTCTTCATCAGCGACCACCAGTCAAGGATATGTTTTGCCAGAAGGCAAAATCATGCCAAACACCGTTTTTGTTGGTGGAATTGATGTTAGGGTACTGTATTCATATTTCATTTACATTTTAATATACATTGTGAAGTGAGGTAGTTTTCAGGTGGGAAGACATGGGAGGAGTGCTTGAGCCTGGGGAAAATTGAGAGCTAGGCTCAATAAATTTAATTATTTAAAATGTGTGGACAATGGGATTTGATGTATAGACCTAAAAGGGCTTTTTATTGTTTTAAATATGCAGATTAGGTTTTAATCCATAGAGACTAAAAATACATTCAGCAAAGTTGGAATAATTTGGGGATACTAGAGACTGACTTACATAATCAAATCTCTCTCTTTCTTTTTAAAAATATAATTAGAAGTCTTGAATGCTTAATTTTTACTCTTGAAGTTCAATTCTTTCCCATAGATGGATGAAACAGAAATCAGGAGTTTCTTTGCCAGATATGGCTCAGTAAAAGAAGTGAAGATAATCACTGATCGAACTGGTGTGTCAAAGGGGTAAGTAAACATACTTGCTATGTAGGCTTGTGTTTATAGATCTAAGCATGGCCAGAGAGATGCCCAGGTATCAGACAAGATTTAAAGTGGGCATTCTAACATGAAATTTAGACAATTTATAGTCTTTTATCAGTTCTCTTGCTTAGTCAATTTCTAGTACTTTGTATTTTAACATTTTCTATTTTTACACAAATAAATTCTCAGATAATTATTTTCTTGCCACATTTCTCAGTATCTTAATTTTAGCTGTCTTGCCTTAGATGATAAATTTTTGTTAATGAGTGTTAATATTAGCACATTCTGACATATTAGACTGAGAAAATAAAGCAGTGGTTTTTACAGAGGATCTGTCTCAGCATGTTTATCACAGTATATTCATTTTTCGTATTATCACTTTTGCTATTTCATAAAATGTTAGAAGGTCTAAGCTGTGGTACTGTGTAGTTATGATTTTGTTTTTATCTGCCTTTCTAGCTATGGATTTGTTTCATTTTACAATGACGTGGATGTGCAGAAGATAGTAGAAGTAAGTCTTACAGAAAACTTTTCTTTAGCTTACTGTTGTGATGCTTTAGTGTTGAGTAAGTCCTGGATAGTCAATCTTATATAAAATACAGAGGAAAAATAAGCTTCCTTTCTGTTTAAAATCAAAGTATAATCTTACATAACTTGCCAGAATCTGTTTGCATGTGGGCCTCTAGCATTATCAACTAGAGACTAGGTTAGAAATGGGGCAAGCAGCTTAACTAAATTCAACTTGATGCTTTGTGACTCTTGGTTAGAGTACTACAGCTGAGCACAGTTTGCCTGAGTCTTGGAAGTGACAGAGTAAATATCTTGTTTCTGTTTTTAGTCACAGATAAATTTCCATGGTAAAAAGCTGAAACTGGGCCCTGCAATCAGGAAACAAAATTTATGTGAGTAGAACCAGAAATTGTTCTTGAAACTGCTTAGGTTTTCAGAGAACACAGTGTAAATTTTGTTTTTATTTTTTAAAGGTACTTATCATGTGCAGCCACGTCCTTTGATTTTTAATCCTCCTCCTCCACCACAGTTTCAGAGTGTTTGGAGTAGTCCAAATGCTGAGACATACATGCAGCCTCCAACCATGATGAATCCTATAACTCAGTATGTTCAGGTAAAAGCTGCCTACATTCCTGTTTTTACATCTGTTAAGTCTTTTTAAGCTCTGAAATTACTTGCAGTTTGTATAATACAGTCCAGAGTGATAATACAGTCCAGACCCTACTGGAATACTAAAAATATGAGGATTTGTTCCTTTTTACTACTCTCTCATTCTTAGTGTTTTTTTTTTGTTTGTTTGTTTTTTTTATGTTAAGCTAAGATCTACCTGTGCGGAGTTTTTAAGCCTTTAGCCTAGAACAGGGATTCTATGCCTGTGGGTCACAATCCCTTTGGGGGTCAATAGACCCTTTCACAGGGGTTGCCTAAGATCATCTGCATATCAGATATTTACATTATGATTCATAACAGTAACAGAAATTACAGTTATGAAGTAGCAACAAAATAATGATATGTTTGGGGGTCATCACATGAGGAACTGTATTAAAAGGTCACAGTGTTAAGAATGTTGAGAACCACTGTCCTAGAACCTCGGTAGCCACATTTAAATATATTCCCTTTTTTCTTACAGGTCTATATTTCAGAAACATACAAAAATATATATACAGAAGTGTTTTACTATTTTTCTTTTCTGGAGAAAAGTCTTAAATTCTGAAAGTTCTTTGATTGTTTGGAAACACGCTGTGTGTCCTCTCAGTTGATTCTTCCCAAAGTGTCTATTTTTTACTTGCTGGGATTTTCTAAAGGTATTTAGACACCTGGGTTTATTTTAGTTCTGTAATTGATAGGTTAACTACAAATCTTAAGTTTTTTGCATTTAATTTTCTGAGCTGTGTTAATATTTAAATTTTCATGCTTATTATTCCTACTGATGCTAAATAACATTCTTTTTTATACTTTTTACATTCTCTATTTGAAAGACTTCTGTCAGAAAAAAGATAATAGTAAAATCCAATATACTTTTTGGATGTGAAATATAGACTATATCTTGTTTTTCTTGCTCTAAATATGACTTAGTAGAAATTCTTACTTATTCTAATATTTGCGGTGAGTCATTACTGTTGCAAGGCATTCGTGTGTGCTATTGTTTTCAGTCAGTAAATACTGACATACAGAAAATACTGATTTTTCCAGGATCACTATAATTTCCTTAACTTTTAAAATTAAATACAGAAAAGATCAAAAAGAGTGTGGGAATATTAGAGATTATCTGTTAATATTGCTATGAATATATACTGTTAGAAATACATACTGTATGAAGGTATTTTTATTTTAAAAAGTGTATTAGTTTAACTTAGATGAAAATGTCTCTGATTAGAACTTCACAGGCTTGCGCAGTGGCCTCCTAAGGCCAATGCTGGCTTGGAAGAGCCGTCGTTTATGTCGTCTTCCCCCCTTGCCCAGTGGGCTATTATTTGACAAGGAATATTTTCTTCATTAATCTAGTCATTTATTTAGAATCCTACATTGGTAAAATATATATATTATATAAATGAACATTTGTTGTATTGTTAATACTTTCTCATTTCTCAATTTCTCAAACAAATTTACTTATTTCCATGTTTTCCTGTGAACTTTAATGTCAGGCATATCCTCCTTATCCAAGTTCACCAGTTCAGGTCATCACTGGATATCAGCTGCCTGTTTATAATTACCAGGTATTTTCTCTCTTTTTCCTTTTATTAAAATAATTTTTATCACATTATATATCCTAATTATGGTTTTCCTTCCTATACTCCTCCCAGATCCCCCAACACACCTCTTAATCTCATCCAGATCCACTCCTTTTCTGTGTCTCATTAGAAAATAAATGGTCTTCTCAGGTGTGTTAATGTTCTGTTGCTGTGAAGAAACACCATGACAATGGTAATTCTTACAAAAGAAAACATTTAATTGGGACTGGCTTATAGTTTCAGAAGTTTAGTCCATTGTCTGCATGGTGGCATGCAGGCAGACATGGTGCTAGGGAAGTAGCTTAGAGTTCTATGTTAGAATCCATAGGCAGTGGAAAAGAGAACCACTGGGCCTGGCTTGGACTTTCGAGAAACCTCAAAGCCCATCTCCAGTGACAAACTTTTTTCAACCTCCTAATCCTTTCAAATAGTGCTACTCCCTGGTTGCCAACCATTCAAGTATATGAGCCTATGGGAGCCATTTTATTCAAACCACCACATGATAAAAATAAAAATATAAAACAATAATGGTTACATCATAATTGAAAAAAAACCAAACGGAATGAAAAGAGCCAAGAGAAGGCACAAGAGTCAGAGATCCACTTGTTTACACACTCAGCTATCATAAAACTCTAAATTGAAAGCCATAATATATACACAGAGTATGTACTGCCAATTCATGCAGGTTCTGTGTGTGCTGCCCCAGTAGCCCTGTGAATTCCTATGAGCTTGGATCATGTTGATTTAGAGGTCCTTGTGTTGGTGTCCTTATCCCTTCTGGCTCTTTTATTCTTTCTGCTTCTTCCATAGGGTTCACTGAACTGGGATTGGAAGGGGGGGGGGCGGTGTTGAATTACGAAATAATTGAAGGGAATAGAAAACAACTTGTGGATATTACTATGGTCTGTCTTTATGTAAAATTGCCACATAGTGTGCTATTTAAGCTATCTAAAATTGAAGGAAAGTAGAATTAGTCTATAATTTGGGCATCAGTACTATTTAGAGATAAATATTTTGACAAGGAAAAAATTTTGTTCAGACTGTTTACAAAGACTCAGTATCTTTTGTTTTTATTCAGCATGCATTCTTCCATTTCTGTCAATTACCTAAAAAATCTAGGCTGACTTTTATAAATTTTTATAGAATAGGTTGAAATAAAAATATTACCCAGTTCTTAGATCACCAAATTCTGTTTGTGGTGTGTTTAATTTTGTTGGATGACACAAAATAGTAGTTCCATGAATTTTTCCAATAGATATTACCATTTCTATAACCCATGACTAAGGCTGTAGATAACAATTTCCAAGATCTGTTGTCTTTCAATTTTTCTGAATGCCTGCTTTTGAAAATTGGGGAGTTATATAGAAGAAGCTGGAAGTGCACAGATCTTAGGAGCATAGAGGTACCCATGTTTGGTTATGTTTTATAATAAGAAACTAGAGTCAGTGATAAATACCTTAACATTATCTTATCAACTCTTGTGAAAATGTGTAAGTGTATGTAAATAACCTCTGTTTCCTCTTTTTTTTTTTTAAGATGCCACCGCAGTGGCCTGCTGGAGAACAGAGGAGTTATGTTATACCTCCGGTAAAATGGATTAGCTGACATACTCATCTTAGTCTTACAGGGTTTCTCTAATATACTTTTTGCCATATTGTATATGTCTCTAAATATTTTGATTGGCTTCTTATGTGTTTTACTTTCTTGTTACCTCAAATAATCACATCAGAGAAACGTTTTGTTTTTTACATATTTTTTGTAGGCCCAGTCAATAGCTGTTTCATATACGATAAGTTTTTGGTTACTTGTTGGCATGATATATAATCCAAGAAAAGTAATATTTACTATTAGATTCAGAGTTAGCATTTGATCTGCCCCTGACTTTGAAACTTAGAGAAAATGTGTAGGAGAGAAACAAATATTTTCCTGTTAATATAACTATATAAAAGGAATATAAGAAGAGGATGCCAAGTATAAAAGATCTTTTCGTTAGTGTCCTTTCATAAAGATTGGATATTTGACGACTATACCAAGAGAATCCTCAGGTATTCCACTCCATACATGTTATTTACAGTTATTTGTCTTATCACTCCTGCTGATTCTGATAGTGCTAACAGAGACATTTTAAAACAGAAGACTTCATTTCAGCCATTTAGTTTAAAACAGTTTCTGAAAGAGCAGGTTAGCATTTTGAAGAAAAGATGACTTAGAAATACATGTTTCTTGTTAATACTTTTTTTTTTTTATCATTTTAAATATAGGCTTATACAACTGTTAACTACCACTGCAGTGAAGTTGATGCAGGAGCTGAAGTTTTGCCAAATGAGTGCTCAGTTCATGAAGCTACACCAGCCTCTGGAAATGGCCCACAAAAGGCAAACATCTAATTTTGTTTACTGATTTTTTTATATTTTATTTACTTTATATTATATTTATATTTATTAATAGTAGATCTATTTGCCCAGGTTTTAAAATGAAAGTTACAATCTGCAGAGCTTAGGAAACTTACTAACTCTGCAATTAATTCTCAAATATTCCAAACTTGTAAGATTTTCTGATTCACTTGTCCTATTCTCTCTTCTAAGTGCATTTTTTTCTCAAATCATTTCAACGTTGGCAGAATTCATTGGCCAGGTTTATACAATTAGTATGAATTATTATATTCTTCATGTGTTTTATAATTTAATTTTTTTACTTAGCTAAATAGTAATGCATGTTATTTGCAGTGTTCTGTGACATTACCTTTTAAAATGGTGATTGATACTGAACTAGACAGTCATTTCTTTAACATATTCTAACTCAGAAAATCTAGTGCATATTGTTGCATGAATAAAACAGTTGATAGGTTGGGAGTGTGTGCAATGAAAGATTTCATTGGACAGATCCTTTATCTGTGTTTGTTAATAGAAACAAAAAGAAAACCACTGAACAATAGGGTAAGAAATTATCTGATTTTTATACACAGTCTCTAAAAATTTGGAAAATAAGGGCCCAGTAATATACAATTGTGATCCCAGCACTTTGGGAGTTCAAAGCCAGCAGGTTTGAAGCAAACCTAGGATTACATTGACTGTCTTAAAAAAAAAAAAGAAACCTTCATAAACATAAAATACACATTTAAAAACTTAAAATAGCTTGATGTACAGTTATACTAAAGATTTCATGCTGAATATTTTTCTTGAAATATTAAAGCTCCCAATTTCTTTTGTAATAGGAAAAAAATAAATGCTTCAAGCAAAGTATCATAGTTTTAATAAATCGAGCTTTTAAAACCAGTGTTCTCTTGCTAAGATACTAAAACATTAACTTATGAGAAAAACATAGAATTAGGCAATAAATTGGTAAGAATTCGACATTATGAAAAAGATTCTTAGAAGTGTATATGCTCAATATGCTTTCAAAAAGTCATTAGTGGTGAATAAAGAGTAGTCTTTAAACTTCTGTGTTTCAGAAATCTGTGGACCGAAGCATACAGACAGTGGTCTCTTGTCTGTTTAACCCTGAGAACAGACTGAGAAACTCTCTGGTTACTCAAGATGACTACTTCAAGGTATGAGTACTTCAAGGAAAAGAATAGTATGCAGAGTAAAATGTGTGTGTTAATGTTGAAACATTGTTTTCCCTGTGGTGAATGTATTTTATAGTGAATAATTGAAGTGTTTACCATAGCCCCCAGTAGATTGTTATGGTTGAGTTTTACCCATCAGTGTGTTTGACACTGTGCAAATCTTAGAACAATACAGTTTGTCCATAGGGAAGAAAACTTCTCAGAAGATTCATGAGTTGCTGGGAATATGACTTAGAGAATAAAGTGCTTGCTGAGCAAGTGTAAATTTGAACCCAGAGTCAGATAATTTCCACGTGGGTTTAGCAGCCTGTCTAGATTTTCAGTTCTCAGAAGGCAGAGACAGGATCCTGAGCAAGCTATGTAGCTAGACCAACCCATACCAGTGATCTGGGTTCAGTGGAAAAAACGTAGAAAACAAAGTCTTCAGATGTTAACCTCAGGCGTACAAAAGTACATACACACATAGGGAATTCATAACCCTACACAGAAATGGAAGAGTAATGTAGAGGGTTCATGAGAGTTGGCAAATGAACTTGGCCACGCAGTAAAAGTTTGAAAGCAGAATGTAATTCGTAGCCATTGGATGAGAGAACAACAGAACTACTTGGTTAATATGTTTATACACAGTGGAGAGGGAAAGGGATAAAACTTGAGAAGGTTGAAAATGGCCAAGTGAGAATAAGTGGAAGTTGATTCAGAATTGGTGAAATGGAAGAGAACATGAATGCTTGTATTTAGCTAGGGTTTGTTTTCTAATGTTCTGTCCACGTTGGACAGATCACTTACAAGACTACGGTTTTCTTGCTTTCCTTTTGGTAGTTTAGTTTGAGGGTAGAATTCAGAGACTTGGACATGATGTAAGCACATGCTTCACTACTGAGCTGCTCTTCCAGCCCCAAGACTCCCAGTTTTAAAATGTAAAAAAAAGGATGAGCAGAACATAGTCTCTAAGGTCCCTTGACTTTTGAGTCTAAATATGAAGGTATTAATTGGCTAGTCCAGTGGAGAGAATGTTGCATTTGAGGGAAGATATTTTTTTAAATAATATATTACTACAACTCACTTAAAGTATACATTTTAATGAATTTTAGTAAATTTACTTAATGGAACAATCATAAATTAAATATAAAATGTTTCGCCATCTCAGAAATAAACCCTTTGCCTATTAGTATACAATCTGTTTTAACTTCTAGCCTTAGGCAGCCAGTGAAAATTATTACTGTGTTTGTAACATAATGAGCAAAAGATACTCATTTAAAGTTGAGTTTAATTTTTTTCTATATAGTACAATATAGAACTTTAGAAGTCAGCTTTCCCCAAAGTTTTACAGGTGTTAAATGACTTGCTTGAAAGCAGAAAGTTTTCAAAATTGAGATTTTACATGGTATTAGAGGAATAAAACAAAATGAAACAGAAAACAAAACAAAAAAAAAGTTTTCTTTGAACTCCAGAGATTTCTGCCCTTCTAGTTAGGAGTCTGAAATTAGTAGCACAGCCTACTATTATCTTTTTATCTCTGTGTGTGTGTGTGCGCCCGCGCGCGCATGTGCTCGTCCATGTATGCACGTGTGTGCCCATGTTCACAGATACATGAGCATGTCTGTATGGAGGCCTGTAATAGATGTTGGACTTCTCAGGATCCCAAGTTCTTCTTCTCCTGATTACAGAGCAAACACTATGGAGCTATAGACCTATTACAAGCAGCTGAAAGCTGGCTTCATTGAAATTGGATGCACTTTTATTTTCACTGTTAATGCCATTCTTTGTTTTAAATTCAGCCCTATAATTTTAATTCCTACTAATCTCTGAAAATGTGTGCGTTTGTGACCACTTTTTTTTTGTTACCCTATTGACATGCTACATGATATATGGTGTGTGTATGTGTGTGTGAGAGAACTAACTCTGAAAGTTGTCTTCTGACCTCCACATACAGGCCATGGCACATACACATGCGTGCGTGTACACACACAAAGTATAGTGAAAAAATTTTAAAATTCCGTTTTCTACTACCTGCCTTTGGTTCACCTGCCAAATCGTTATCTAAAATGGTACTAGTTATAACTCAATTTCTGAGTTTAGTAGGGTTCCTTTTTAGTTTTGTTACGTAATAAAGCCTAACTAGCTGGTCCAGTTATTGCAGTGTTCCACCAATGATCTCCTTTTTCACATTTACTATATTTACGCTTAAAACATGAATTGTTATTTCATAATCCTAGGTTAATAGTGGTATTATACAATTTTCAATGGTTTAAAATGATCGTTTTTCTCTTTCCTAGGATAAAAGAGTGCATCACTTTAGAAGAAGTCGGGCAGTGCTCAAATCTGATCATCTCTGCTAACTTTTACTATTACAGAAATTTTGCCAAATCACACTCAGATTTTCTATAAAAGTTACTATTTTAGATTGCCTAGTTTTATGTTGAATCTGTTCATTAGATGTTTATATAGAAACTGGTTCTGTGTTCACTATATAGTTGAAAGAAAAAATAATTGCAAGTAAAAAAAGATAAAAAATAATTTTCAAATAATTGAAAAATAGTAGAAAGGAATAACTTTTAAGATTTACCTTAAGGACTTTTAATTGAAATTGGCATTTTAAGAGTTCAAAAACAAGTACTAATTTTCAAGGAAAGGATTTTATAAACCTATTTTGAAAGGTCAGAATTTTGATAGTTTGACTGCAAGCATTTCACTTCTCCAACAGGAACCTGAAGAGTACAGTATTTACAGTATTGTGCTTTCACGTTTATTATTTGTCTAAACATTTGCCACAAAAGCAGAATTTTTAGAACTGCATTTTTAATCAGTGGAACTCAATATATAGTTAGCTTTATTGAAGCCTTCCTTATCTAAACCCAGGAAAACAGATTAACAGTCCAATCAGTGGGTCTTACATTTATACAAAATATTTTACCCTTTATCTAGAATCCACACATAAGCATATATCCTATTTATTTGGTTGGGATGGTAATTAGGATATCTAAAATTCTGGGTATAATTTTGTTTAAAGAATCCAAGACAAACTAAACTTCACTAGGTGTATAAACTATTCTTAGTGAGTTAATACTCTCCTTTTTTCTTAAAATGCTAAACTCAATGGCTGTCTTAAAATTGTGCAAAATACTGGTATTAAAGAGTGCTGAAAATTTTTTATCTCACTTAAAAGTTAATCAGAGTATCTGAAAGAAATTGTTTTTATAAAAACATTCAAAATATTAGTTGTTACAGAGTAAATAGATTTTTAGTTTTGTTAGTCTGTTGTATTTCCTTTTGTAAAGTAAAATATGTCCAGAACAGTCAAAGTAATTTTGACATTTCTAAACCACAAAATTTGTTTCATAAATGTATCCCAAAAATGTGCTAAACTTAAGCTTTTCTAAGATTAGATCGTCTCTTCATTGGACATTATGCACTGTGACAGCAGAGACTCTTTGCACCCAGTCTTTTGCAGTCTGTACTCCCTCCCATTCTGTCAGGATCTGCTCCATGGTATAAAGTAGGCAGGAAGCAGTCATGAGCAGTTCAGGGGCTAAGCCTTAGGAATGTAGCATTGGAACAGTACCTTTCTAGGGAAACAATTGGATGAACGTCATCTGACCTGCCATAGCTGTGAGTTTTAAAATGCCTTGTTGGCCTTGTATTAGCCCTTTTCCTCAAACATGAAGATTCCACTTACCCTAACTTAATGGAACCACAATGGGTCATATCACAAGTGTCCATAATGATTTTCAACTCTTAATTTTATTCTGTACCTGAAAGACAAAAATCTTTAAGTCACCAAGAGGTCAGTATATGAGAAAACTAGGAAATGTCCTGAAATTTGTATTTTTTTTTTACAATTTGTCCCTGTTTCTTTCAGTGTGTTTGTAATTTTTTTGTGTGTTATATTCTTATATGTACCACTCTGTGATTAAATCTCCAGCTTACTATGAATGATACCCTAAATTCTGAAGAGCAATTGTAATTGTTGCTTTACGACTTTAAGGAAAAGTAAGGGAATAAACTTATGTCTGCTATTTTGTTGGAGTCAAGTATTGAAGAGAAGAGAGAAAGAAGAGACAAGTACTGAACCTTTCAAAATGGAAAATTAATTTTAAACTTAAAAGTATGTTCCTGTAACCTATTGCTGATACTATCTTTGCATAAATGAATAAAGCTTTTTTTTTTTTTCAAAAATATCATTGACTTACTGTCCTATCTTTGGAAATGATGGGAAATTTTGGTGGACAATGTGAGAATGTATAAATCCTTGCAGTTGAAAATCGTAAATATTTCTGTCTCCAGCTTTTCCTCTGGGTTCTCAATCTCTGCATGATGTTTGGCCCTGGGCCTCTGTCTCATCAGCTCCCATCAGCTGCTGGAGGTGGTCTCTGATAAGGACTGGTTAGGCGCTGATCTCTGAGCAGAGCATGACATCATTAGAAATCATCTCTGCGTTATCCAGTCTCTAGTTCCTGGCCTGCCCTGCAGTTTCAGATAAGGGTTCCCTCCTGTGGCATGGGCCCAGGAAACAAGGCCTACAGTGTCAACTGATCAGTGGTCTTTGGGGCTCACAGAGACTGAAGGGACAGACACAGAACCTGCAGGATCCTCTACATCTTATGGCTGGCTGGATTGGTGTTCTTGTAAAACTACAAGGCTGGAGTGTGGGAGTCTGACCCTTTTACTTGCCCTTGGGAACATTTTGCTCCTGTTGGGTTGCCTAGCCCACCCTTAATGTAGGGAGTAGTGCCCAACCATCCATCTTGGTATGCCTTGCTCTGAGTGGTAACCCTGAGAGGGCTTTTTTTCTGGGGAGAAGCAGAGGAGGGAGGCAGAACTGAGGGAGAGGGAAGATGGGAACTGGGAGGAGGGGGGTCGGGTTGTATGAGTTATGAGAGAAGGAAATAATTGTAAATATGCTGCATTTGCTAAGAAGGCAGCTAACATAAAAAGCATTTTGAGACTTTTTTCTACAAGAAATATATGTGCAAATATATATATTACACACATACATACACACGTTTTCATACATATGTACATGTTACTGTTTTACTGCTGTAGCACCATGACCCATTTAATAAGGCCCATGGGGCTTTGCTTACATTTTCAGAAGTTTAGACCATTATGGCAGGAAGCATGGCATCTTGCAGGTAGGCATGGTGCTAAAGAAGTATCTGAGAGCTACATTATGATCACTAGCAGAAAAAGAGCCTTGAGGTTTCAAAAGCTTTTACTACCGGTGACATTCCCTTCAACAAAGCCACAACTCCTAATCCTTAGTAGGGACTAGAAATTCAAATATATGAGCCAATAGGGTCCATTCTTATTCAATCACACTACATATCTTTTTATGAGAAAAATTCAATATGGAGCTGAAGACAGTTAACAGTTTTCATTGCAGTGCATGAACTGTGGTGCTTGTGGATGCTGGAGCATACAACTATTTATTTGGGCAATGCTCTCATTAGATGCTATGAACTGCTTTGTTGCCCATTTTTGGGACTGAGCTGTTGGACTCTTGTTTATGTTTACAGATATCCTACAGATACACATTGCATTTGCATTTGAGTGTTTCCAAGGTAATTTTTTCCTAACATCTATGTAATGAAAGGTATGCACTGCTCTGGAAGCTTGAAAAAGAATTGCAAAAGTACATGGAGAAGATCAGTACTTATCACCATTTCTAATCCTAGTACTTTGAGTTCTGTAAAGGAAAGCCGTTAAGTGAAGGAATTCTCACAGATACCTGTACATTTCAACAACTGATAGCTCTGAATAGCTGACACTAATAGAAAACTATGACTTCAAGGCTATGCAGTATACAAAGAGTGGCTTTGGGAATCATCAAATATTAAAATTGATGCTTAGCATGAAATTGCTGAAATTAGAATTCATTTTAAATATGCGTTTATATGAGTATAAATGCATGGTTATATGCACGTGTGTGTATATATATATACACACAAACACCAATTTAGCTGGTTATTTAAACGTTATTACAACCAGTGGCTTTCTCTGGTGCAAGACACCCCTCCTGGCTCCCCTTGGCACCCTCTTTTTGGTGACCCAGATACTTTTAGCCCAGCCAGGTCTCTCAGAATCCAAAACTTCCACTTGTTTTCAGTCTCACTGTAGGGAGGCAAAAATAGTTACCCAGGGGAAAAGTGGAAGTTCAACTCCTTCCCAGTTCATGGTTTATGTTCCTTCTCTACCAGTGACTTACATAGTTGGAAGACCCCAAAACCCTCTATGTTTGGAGAAGTCACAGGACCGGATGCTCTTTTTTTTTTCCTTTCTGACAAACATTAGGAGGATTAAAAGCTGCAGCCAGAAAACCTGCCAATTAAATTAGGTGATTCAAGGACCTGATGTCCCTTACTGGGTTTCTGGAAGGCTCTGTTACAAATTTTGGGTATTTACCCCCATAGACCCAGATGTCCCTGAAAACTAGTGAACCACTAATATTGGCTTTGTCATGAAGCTGGCCCTAGACATAAAGTTCCAGAAATTAGTGATATTTGAAGGTCTCAACTTTTGGAAAGTGCCAGAAAGTTGACAACAACCAAGATTCCGGGAAAGACAGACAGGGAAGGAAACTCCCACACAATGATCAAACAGACAGAAGGGGCTCAGGGACTTGCCAGCATTGTTTGATGGGGGCTCTGATTGTGGACCTGTTGGAATTTAGACAAAAAAACTACTAAACTCCCTTCTCCAGTGTATAGGTGGCCTTGTAGTTCTGACTACTATTAGAGGCCCTCCAAGCCCTGGGGTACAGCATCCTCAGCCAAGAAGGCTCAGCTGTGTGTCCCTCAGGTCACATACCTACACTACATATATACATACATACATACATGCATACATACATACATATATACATATATACATACAGCTTTCCCACTATCATGTTTCAGCCATCTTGCAAATCCTCACCCCCACATCAAAAAACCCAAAAAACAAAAAAAACACAAGTGGATTTCTGGAAGTAGTTGGACACTGCAGGCTGTTCACTGAGATGGCTGAGCCTCTCCTCCAGGGTGCACAGCCTTTGGAATGGACTGAGATGGAGCAGAGGCCTCTGTCCTGGGAAAGCCTTGTACAGGGAAAGCCCTTGGGAAAGGCCCAGGTGTCTGCCCTGGCCCTGGCCCTCCCAGACATTACTAAGCCATTCCACTTGTATGCGGATGAGGCCAGAGGCATTGCCTAGGGGATCCTCATGCAAGCCCGGGACCCTGGAGAAGACTGGTGGCATATCTATCTAAGAGACGTGTTCCAGTCGCAGCTGGATCGTCTGTATAAGGGCCACAGTTGGTAAAAAGAAGTTGACAAATTAACTTTAGGGCATGAACTGCTCCAGACATCCCCATACCCTGTGGAGGCCCTCTGGGGGGGGGGGGCACCCAAGAGATGGATGTCTACTGCCTGGGTAACCCAATACCAAGCCCTGCTTCTGGATCAATCTGCATTCAGTTCCATAGGACTTTAGCCTCCAACCCTGCCAGTCTCCTGCCAGATAACGACCCTGTGTGTCCCCCAGATGACTGTCTTGAAGTAACTGGCCTGATCCAGTCTGCCAGGCCTGATCTGACCGATGTCCCGTTGTCGACACCGGATGTGGTATTGTTCACAGATGGGAGCAGTTTCAGTCCCAAAATGGGGTCAGGTATGAAGGGACAGCAGTGGTGACCCAAGGTAGCATTATCTTGGCCCAGAGGAACTTAGAGAACTTTTAGCTTTGACTCAAGATGAGAAACTCTATCTTTTGGGTGGACTCTGCTCTCTTATGTCCCTTCCAGGGATGAAAATATATGGGTCTAGGGGAAAGACAGAGGGGGTCAGTAAATCAGGTTGTGGAGAAGACTGGCTAGAAAAAAAGACCTTCAGGGATTACAATTTTATACACGCTCTGCCAAGAACAAGGTACCTGCACCATGCCTTAAATTACCTGGCTTGCTTGTGCTAATGGTTTGACTAAATGTGCCCCCTCTGACTCATGGGAAGGTCACAGCCTTACTCTGTGCCTCTGGTCTATGTTATCCCCCAGGTTTATGCCTATAATGGAGAATTGGGGAGAGCTCATATTGGCCCTGACTCAAAGTTAATGAAGGTCAAAAGGGCCCAACCAGTTCTGGTTCATACCCTAGCAAGGGAAGGGACAGCTAGTGCAACAGCCATAGGTTCCTCTGCCTTGTTTATTGAGAGCTAAAGCCTCAGGGAACTCATTTCCCAGACAGCTCAGACCTAGTCCATTTGGAGAATTCTGCAAGAGCCAAGTTGACACTCTTGCAGAGGTAGTTCTACAGAACTAAAGGGGGCTTAATTCCATTTTATGAAATGAAGAGGACCTTGCACTGCCTTAGGAGAAATTTGCTCTCACTATGCCAACCAATCAGTGGTGATTAGGGAAAACCTTGCCATTGTCAGAGAACACTTCAAAGAAAAGATCAGGTAATTGGTATCTGTGGGTTGCTATGGGGACATTGCTCTCAGCTTTAACCTGGCTGCTGATTCTTACTCTGACTGGGCTAAGGGTGGGACCCTGTATCCTCAACTGCATGGCTAACTACTAGTCCCTAGGACCAGCTATGCCCCCTAGAACAAGTCAACAATCTGACTTGCGTCCATGGAACCAGCGGATGTGGCAGGATGAGGCAGTGCAGAAGCTCCTCCAACTTGTGTGAGGCCATTTCAGGTTCAACGAGACTTCAATCTCCTTGATGGACAATTCCGTGGACAATTACTCAACTCTATTCTAGGAATCTGAGGTCAGGACGCCCCAGGTGGCTTATCTTAGTGTCTGTTAAATTTCCTGCTTGTGCAAACCTCTCCCTATAACTACCCGCTAGCTTAGTTTCTGTTAAGCTGCATGCTTGTGCAAACTCTCCCCACCCTGCCCTGTGCACACCTGCAGAGCAAGATACCAGAATGCAGTGTTTGCCTTTAAAAGCCCCTTACTCTAAATGCTCGGGACACACTTAGGTTCCAGACACCTGAGCATAGTCCCAACCAGCTGAAATAAGGACTTTCTATGGCTATAAACTGGGTCTGAGTGATCATTGTTATTACCCAGACCAGTGGTTCTCAACCTTCCCGATGCTGTGACCCTTAATACAGTTCTTCATGCCGTGGTGCCCACACCCCACCCCAGCCTTAAAATTATTTTTGTTGCTACTTTATAACTATAATTTTGCTACTGTCATGAATCATAATGTACATATCTGATATGCAGATGGTCTTAGGCTACCCCTGTGAAAGGGTCTGTTGACCCCCAAACGGATCTCGGCCCATAGATTGAGAACTGCTGATCTAGACTATTTGGTTATCTCTGACCAATAATATTACTATTATGAGACTCCTACACTACACTAGTTAATCTTCAAATTTTGCTTTAAAGCTGCTCCACGGCATCTGAAGTAGAGTAGTTGAAGAATATCAGCATTCCCGACGCAAAACCAAGTCTGCAGGATTAAAAACTTGACATCGTTCTTTGTAATTGTTTATTCAGTATTAGGTACCCTTACTTGCAAGAAAATTATCGGGTTCCAAAAATACGTTCTCTGCCGCGGCTCCCTGTGGTTGTAAAGCCGCGCATTCCCGTTTCCTTGGTTGCTTTTAAAGGTAAACTCAAAACCGGATGCCGCGTTGCTTAATTGCCGCGCCTGCTTTCATTGCTGCTGTTTTGAGTGTAATAATGAACGACGCGGGTGCGGCTGTGCCACCGTGTTCTCACGAAGACCGCAGTAGGGAGGGGGAGGAGCTGTGAGTGCGAGGGAAGCAGCCGCGTTTCCCGTCGCCTGAGCCTCGCCAATAGGAGCAGCTGCTGCGGATTGTCATCTGGAATCCCTGAAATGCGGCTTCCTCCCGGATGTGTTTGGAGAACTGGAACCTAGCCTTTCTCAACATTGTGTGTAATATGTCTCTGTGTGTGCAACCGATTCTTCTGAGCAGTTCCTCGCCATCCATCAAAGGCTTGAATTTCCCATCTGTAGACAATACATTTGGTGGTAGGAAACAATAAACTTTAAAAGTTAAAACTATAAACATGCGTTTTTGAATGCTCACGCAAAATATTCAATCTGCATAGCAAAGAAATGGTAGGTAATTCTGCATTGCATTTAGAGTTAAAAACATCTGTCCAATATGGCTGTAGCTGTAGGCCAATCCCACAAAAAATGCAAAATATTGTCTCCTGATAACAGAAGTTGAAACTACCATTGTGCAATTAAGCTCTATGGTAGCTATATTTCACATTTTTAACTGGTCTGAAACAAACTTTTCTAGTTGAGTCTCTAGCTGGTTTTCCCAAGGCAAGACTTTCATCTTATGTGTACCTCATTAGGGCTGTGTGCCAGTAGCGTGCCTCCCCCACCCGTACACAACTCCCAGGCACCAGTTCACTAGGTCTTTAACAGTAGAACAAATGCCTGAGTAACTGGGGTATTCAGGTCATGGAAAGCTGTTTATAAATTTAAGCAATAGGAGCAATTCAGGAAGCTGGAAGTTTTATAATCCTTAATTGGTTCCTTTTTATAGGAAGCAAAATTACCAAAACTACATTAGGAGTATAATTGCATGCATTGTCTCCCCCAGAATGGAGTGGGTAGAGACACGCTCCCCTAGTTCCGTCTTGAGTGAAATATTTATTGTAGAAGAAAGCAGAACTGACAATCGATCTGCATTGATAAGAGCCAGGCCCACACTTTATGATGGTTCTGTCTCCTCTGCCCTTGTATAATTTGGTTAGAAAAACTGGAGTTACCCCCTTTCCACAGTAAATCTGACTGGGCATTGAGGAGGAGAGAGGCAAGTGAAAATTTAGAGACTGTTTTCTCTTTGTTTTTTTTTTTTTTTTTTTTTTTTTTTTACCACTGTTAAGGTGGCTTCACTGTGAGTAAAACCCACACGGTACACTAGCTATTTAAGAAAATTTAACTCTGCTGTTCTCTTTTTCTGAACTGGACTTTGTCACTGCTCATCATTTTGTTTATTGTGTGCCTGTTGTAAGAAAAATGAAAATCTATGTAAGGTTATGACCATAGTTAGATCAAAGTATTTGGTAGCTAGGTACTCCAGGGTAGCAATAAAGCAGGGCAGTTGTGCTGTTCTCAGAACTACCGTGCCTGCTTTGCATAGAGAAGCCTGCGCCTGTGACGTCCCTCAGCCACATACACTTCATTGCCAGTTGTATAATAGTTAGGGCAAGGGGTCGGTAATCTGAGTCGCGCGGGATGACCCGAGAAAGAGAGGCACTTGAGGATGCATTGATGCTTAGGAAGAGCGGGAAAACAGCCTCAGAGGACTGGACCTCAAGCAGCTTGTCTGAATTGTACTGATTGTCACACAAGAGCTACACGTGAACCGCAGATCCAAAACCGTGTGCTGCCTGAAGAGACGCCCCACCCAGGCGTTCTTCAGCCATTAGTATGCACCTTTTGCAGTGCGTAATAATGCAAGACTTCTTGGTTTGCCCAGAATGTCTTATGACTGAAGTTGTGCAAAAGCTACAGAGAACCTCCAGTAAAATAACTTATAAACATCAGGAAACAGTCACAAAAGCTATTACTGATTTTTTTTTACAAAGATTTCTTCAAGGCCTAGGTGTGCCTAAAAACAATTCCATCACCTCAGTGTTTATGCCTGGTACTACAATTTGCCTGGTACTAAATTTCCCACTACAGCAAGGCCTACATCTCTACCTGCCAGGTAGAGGCAACAATGCTTTCCTCATTTTGCCCATCTCTTGCTACCTCCACTTGGCCTTCATAGATCTTCTCCAGGCCATACCTGCTGAGAAGCCAGAGTCCAGCAATGGGCCAGTATAATAGGCTGACATACAACTTGTTTGTCTGACTTCCACACCATAATTTAGTAACTCATGCGCATGAGCTGTACAAACTTGCTTATACAGACATAAGTAATCTATTAGTAACTATCCTCCTGCATTTTGGGTATGTTGGACAGAGAGCCAAGCAGGGAGCGAGGGCACCCAAGGCCGCAGGCAGGATGGCTTCTCGTTCCTTTGTTTTGTTTGGAGATGGTGACTCACACAGGCTGGCCTCCAATTCGCTGTGTAGCCCAGGGCTTCTTTGAACTCCTGACGCTCTAGCCGCCACAGCCCAAGGGTTAGGATTTTTGGCTGAGCTCTGCACCAAGTAGGCTTTCTGCTTTAGTAGGGTGCCCAGAACAGTCCCAGCAGGGAAACCAGGAATTCATAATCAGGCACCAACCTGAAAGAGATCAGGAAGGACCCCTATGGATGCAGACGGAAGAGCACTCTAGATAGTTCAACTAGTGCGCATGCTCTGAGTGATTGCACCTGGTAGTTTTGAGGAGCAATGATGTGGTCCATGCGATGGAGCAGAAAGAGAGGGATAATGGGAGGGGCGCATGATAGAGTTGCCAGTGTGTACACACATGATCACACACATGCAGTGTCCCAGGGTGGTCACTTGTTGGTGGGTACTCACTTGTCCACATGCGTGAAGTTTCCGAGCACTGCTACAAATCATAAATCTTCCTTCATGTGCGTTGTTCATGCACACACAGTTTCAAAGCATCGCCATAGGTCAACATTCATTCACGTATTTGCACACATGTAATTTCTGAGCCAGGTGACATGTTTGTATAGCCATGAATGTTAAAGCACATGCGGGTCTGAGCACGGTCATGTTGGAACGTATGCATGTGCTCACACAGGTGAAATTTTTCAGTGCAGTCGCACATAGCGAGCACTTTGGCCTTTGGTCTGAACGAGTTCATACCCACCGCCATGTTTTAGCGCAGAGCAGTGACATCTTGTGACTCACATAGAGACCCACTCTGGGTCCACAGGTTGTCAGGGAACAGGGTGGGGTAGCCCTTGATAGTGTTTATAAATTTTTCCTACCTGTCTCCTCACTGGCCTGCAGGGTCCTGAAGGTGAGCCATGGGTTACTGTCTGCCCTGTTATTGCATATTTCCAGACAGAAGAAACTGAGGGGCTTTCTGGCAGACAATCCTGAGATTTCCTTTGCTGGGGGAGGAAGATGGGCAGGACACACACTGTTCTTGTGTAGAGAAGAAAATTTAGAACTCAGAGCACCTTCAATGGTGGTCAGGGTCAGAGACACATCAACTCTAGGACAGAGGTTTAAGGCAAGGGCAAAAGTTTCCTTCCACCCTGGACTGAAAAACAGATAATACAATACCTATAGGAGAGAAAAGAGGGTTTCGAAGATGGCTCTGTTTGCACAGTGCCTGTTGCCCAAGCATGGCTGCACCTGCATAAGACCCAGGCACATAATGACAGGTATCTAAAGTCCCTGCAATGGGGAGGCAGAGATGGAAGGATCCTGGGGACTAACTATCCAGCTGTTCTAGCCAAAAGAGTGAGTTGCAGAATCATTGAGAGAGCCTGTTTCAAAAAATAAATAAAGTAGAGATCAATTAATTAAGAAACATGGCATCAACTTCTGGCCTACACACACACACACACACACACACACACACACACACACACACGAACAGTGAATGAAGACATTGGCTTAGGTTATATTCTTCAGACTTCTATGGCAGATGCTGTGGTATGACACTATTTCTGATGAGATGTAAACAATTTCCACTGACCTTACCAAAGTCCAACTTGGTAAGCCAATGAGTTACTTCCAGGAATAGAAGTGACTCAGAGACAGCTGTGTCACAAAAATACACCCCAGCATAGGGCACCTCAGGAAAGCTGGAGACTTAGAGGTACTGCACAGCCTGCAGGTAGCTTACCAGGTTGGAAAATGTCCTTTCCAGGAAGCTTGGCTAATCTGTGTCTCTTCTACTTTTCTGGGAATGTATCCCTGCCTTCTTACTGTTTGCTTATGCTTAGAGAGCCAGGGGGCCTAGTGAATCCAGTCAGTTTCAGGAACTTCCTGAAGCTGCTTTATTATCTTCTGAGCTTAATTAGCTTCCAGCTGAATGGAATGTTTCTCTTCCTTTTTGAACCCTGCTGTTTCACCTTTGCTTTAACATCCAGTCTTAAAATACCCGCTGCTTCACCTATCCTTTAACATCTGGTTTCTCAGTGAACTTCCCTCACAGGTGGAGAACAACACAGAAGGCATATAAGAACAATAACACTAGCTAACGCCATACTAAAATTATAAACTTCTCATGCTAAAGCTATACATGAACCTCTCAAGAGATGCGTTACACGGTGCTTGTTGGTTACAAGAGAAGGGTGGAAGCACAGCCTTTAGAGCACAACACCCACGTGTTTAGAATGTGAGCACACAGGAAGAATTTTCCCCAGGTGGTAATTATACCTATTTATTCTCTTAAAAATATTTTATTTATTTTATGCACATTGGTGTTTTGTCTGCATGTATGTCTGTGTGAAGGTGTCAGATCCCCTAGGACAAGGGTTACAGACAGCTGTGAGCTGCCATGTGGGTGCTGGAAATTGAACCCGGGTCCTCTGGAAGACCAGCCAGAGCCTCTTAACGGCTAAGCCATTTCTCCAGCACAATTATACTTATTTCTTGATAATGGGACTTCAGGGAAGTTTTTTTCTCTCCTTGTTTTCTGAATTGTTTCCCTTTTTCTACAATGCAAATATAAAAATGGAGGAAAAATTCTTAATGCTTATTGTCAGAAAAGATACCATTAGGCGGTGTTTGCATGCGCTTTACAGATCTGTAGCACCAGCAGGCAGCTGGTGCGCTGCTGGTCGGTTCACGCTTCCGCCTCCGGGACTCATTTCGTTCATTGTTATCTGCCCAGCGTGTGGAATCCGCCGCTGAGAACATGTTAAGCAGGCTTTGTGACCTGAATTCAAAGGGTCCTGTGGACTCTTCAACAGACACCAGAGGCCTCAGAAACGACAGGGACGTGGGTTCAGTGGAGGAGGGTCAGCGCCTGCCCGGCTGTGGTTATTGTTGCTCTCTGGAGCGCAGGGATCCGGGATAGTAGAGTTCAGCAGAACCTGAATGGTCCATCTGGGGATCCGTGGTGCCCGGCCTCGGGTCCTTTGTCAGCAGTTCACAGAACATGTGTTTTCATAAAAGAGTTTTAGAGAAAGGTCAATGAAACAGCAACTTTGATAATACTGTGATCCAACTTTGAGGGGCTTTTAAGACTTACTTATTTTTAGTGTATGTGCATGAGTATTTACCTTCATGTACCTACAGAGGCTAGAGCCAGGTGTTGGGGCCTCTAGAACTGCGAAGTTCAAGCGTAGGTGCTGGGAGCTGAACTCAGCTTCCCCGCTAGAGCGGTAAGTACTCTTAACTAATGACCCAACCCTCCAGGCCCTCTGCCGAGCGCCAACCCTAGCCCTTCTTTTTGACTTTCTTTTCGGAAAGGGTCTCACTAAGTTGCCCAGGCTAGCCACGGACTCTGTACACCAGGCAGGCCCTCAATTTAGGATCCCCTGACTCAGACTTCCGCATGTCATGGATGACAGCTTGACACCAGAGCCAGCAGCTTTTCAAGATCAGTATCTAGAGGTCCGTTCGCCCGAGGCCGTCAATGGCCCGGTGGCTCAAACGCCTAGGACAGCGCCAGTTTCTCTTCTGTCATCTGCTTAGTTCCTGAGTCAATTTACAGAAAAATAATTAGAAATAGCTGGCCCTAAGCCATCAATGTAAAGCTAATAACTTTAAAAGATGTCTACATTCCTATTTCTTCCTAGTCACTGCTTAAATCAAGTTCTGTTCAAGAGAGGGAAATTCATCCCCTTTCGTTTTAGGGATAATTTTTCATCTATGTTTAACTAACATCAGACTATAATTTTAGTCAACACATTTTTTCCGTACCTGCAGTGTTTGAATCTGCAGGTCACCACACTGATAACCGTTGCCCAACCGGCAGACATCAGAGTTGCTTCCAGCTTTTCAAATAGCATCTAATTGAACAAGAATACTTTTGCCTATAGGACTCTGTTCTCTCACTGCGAGAAAAGTTACTGCTTCTCTCAGACTCATTTATCTATTTTTCTCTTTGGGAGCTTTGTTTTAATTTCGTTTGTTTGTTTTTTGAGACAGAGTGTCTCTGTGTAACCGTGGCTGTCCCGGAATTCAATATATAGACCAGGCTGCTCAAGAACTCACCTCTGCCTCCCAAGCCCTGGGATTAAAGGCCAGTGCCACCATGCCAGCAATATTTAATTCTTAACAAAGATTTTATATACTTCATGTGAATAGCATAATGACCCGATGTGTTCTGTAGTGATTACCACCATTAGATTAATGCCGTGTCTGCCTTCACCCCGGCTGCACATGAGATGTTCAGAACTTGTGCAGGGGTAAGCTTGCACCCTTTGGTTAACACTTCCTCCCACAGACCCCAGGAGCACCACCCTGAGTCAGCTGCTTTGACTTTCAGATTCTTCATGTAAGTGACACCATTTTTCTCTGTGTCTGGCTCATTTCATCTGACAGAGTTCCTCCTTCTCTATGTTGCTGTAAATGGCAAGATTTCCTCCTTTTTATAATGGGTGAGTCGGGAATAGTATTCATGGAAAAAGAAACTGTGAATACCATTCATCCATGGACGGACTCAGTGGCTTCTATATCATGGCTACTGCCAATACCGCCACACCACACTAAATGTAAAGATGCAATTTTGTGTTTTGAGACAAGGTCTTACTATGTACCTCTGTTGTCCTGGAACTCACTCTGTCGACCAGGCTGGCCTAGAACTCAGAGATCCACCTGCCTCTGCCTCCTAAGCACTGGGATTAAAGGCGTGCACCGCCATGCCTGGCTCAGCTTTGTTCTTAAGATTGCTGTGTCTAAGTGGGATCTTTATGATTCCATGTGAACTTCATGATTACTATTTCTTGTTTCTTTGAATAATGGCATTGGAATTTTGGTAGGGGCTTAATTAAATCTATAGGACACATTGATCTACATGGCATCTAAACATTAATTCTTCCAGTTCCCAAACACTAGCGGTCTTTCCATTGATTCATATCCTTGATTTCTTCCACCAGGGTCTTGAGTGTGTCAGTGTTTAGATCTTTGGGGTGTTTTTGGTTTGGGTTTGGGGTTTTCAAGACAAGGTTTCTCTGCTGTAACTCCGGCTGTCCTGGAACTAATGTACAAATTTTTAACTTCTGTGGTTAAATTTATTCCTCGGTATTTACATTGTTTTTGTATGTACTAGGAATCCCTCAATATAGGCTTGATTTTCCTTTTAATTGTCTTTTTCAGCCACAGTGCTACTTTGGGTTGTGCCGGGAGAACTTGTTTTCCAACTAAATGTACACATACTTGTTTCCTGGCCTTTTTTTCCCTCCAATTTTGACCAAAACTATAAGCAAACTTCATCTTCTATTTGGTATATTTTATGCTGCAAGTAAGCAGCAGACCATGAGTTAGGACTTTTGGGGCCAGAGGTTCTGTAAGATTGATGGCATTGACTTGGCACTGGCTTCATGTTTCTCTGTTGCAGTTGTCCTCATTGATGGTATTTTGAATAACATTTTGAAATTATCCATTTCTGACTCTTTACTAGTACACAGAAATACAAGTGATGTGTGTGTGTGTGTGTGTGAGAGAGAGAGAGAGAGAGAGAGAGAGAGAGAGGAAGGAGTGAACTCCCTGCCATGTGCACGCAGAGGCTATGGCAATGGTGAGCATCTTCCTCCATTTCTCCTCCACCCCAGTTTTTTGCGGCTGCATATCTCACTGAACCCGGAATTCACCCTTTCTGCTGGACAGGCTGGGTGGTGAACTTCTGGGCGTCTCCTGTCTCCACCACACCCAGCGTCACACAGGTGTTAGTCATCTCAACTCAGCAGAGCAAGCCCTTCACCCCTGAGCCATCCCCCAGCCTCACAACTGTGTTCTATGTTCACCCTTGGTCTGGGAACCTCAGCCAAAACGGATTATCGCTTCTATTGGGTTTTTTATGTATTCTATTACACAATCGAGATGACCTTTAAGTCACAGTTTTACTTCTTCCCCACTATGGACAACTTCCCTTCTGGTTTGATGGTGTGCCTACCCTCCAGGGCAAGGCTAGGTACCAGTGATGAGACTGTGGTGGGAGGTACTGACCACAGCAGAGCACTTCCAGAGACTGGAGATGGTCTGAGGTTACCAGTGAGCACTGCTCTTGTAGAGGAGCCAAGTTTCGCTCCCACCACCCACCTCCAGTGGCTCCCAACTGTCTGGAACTCCAGCTTCAAGGGGATTCCGTGCCCTCTGATACCCACATCCTCACACAGATACACACTGAAACATAAAAGTTAAAACCGTTTCTGAATTCGAGTGTATGAGGCCACCCAGGAGCCGCTGCTTGGAAAGCATTACAAACCACTCATATTTCTATTTTGGCAGTATGAAGAAGGGTCGGTGCGGGGAATCCCACTGCGGGAACCAAAGTGAATGCCCCCTGTGGGTCATCTACCCATGTGGGACTGAAGGGACAAGAACAAAGCAGCCAAACTTTAGTCAGGCTTCTAAAAAACACCAAAACTGTGTAGGCCCAAGTCAGGGCCAAGGTGATTCAGAACAGTTCCTGGAACTAGAGTAAGAAAGATAGTTTCTGGGACAAACAAGATATGAACCGTTGACTGACGGCCTTGGGCTGGGAGCTTCCCCCACCCGCGTTGACTGAGACCCTGAGTTTGCGTTTTCTAGGAGCTCACCACCTTGCTGTGTGCCAGCACCAATCAGTTTGAGGGTCCGTCCCCACATGACTGTGTAGCCAATGGAATCGTGCCTGGAACTCTGTTGCTGGGCTCTGCCTTTGAAAAGCATATATAAACCTTGCTTAGAATGTGCTGATTGTCACTCCCACCTGCCTTGCTTGAGGAATCTGTGGGAGCGGACCCCAACACGTTGGAAATAAACCTCCTGCTTTTGCCTCGATCTCGAGTCCTGGTGATTTCTCGGGAGTCTCCTTCCGTCTGCCCCTAACAGGACGAACCTCCCTTCACTCAGCTGGCAAAGCAACACATGTCTACTGTGTCACCTAGTTTTATGTCAACTTGACATAAGCAAGGGTCATCTGGGAAGAGGAACCTCATTGAGAAAATGCTCTCAGCATCTTGGACTGTAGGCAAGCCTGTGGTGCATTTCTTGGTTGATGATTGATGTGGGAAGATGCAGACCACTGTTGGCAGTACCGCCTGCCGGGTGGTGGTCCTGGGTCTGTAAATGAGCAGGCCAAGAGAGCCATGAGGAGCAAACCAGTAAGCAGCACCCTCCAAGGCCTCTGCTTCAGCGCCTGCCTCCAGGTTCCTGCCTTAGTTTCTTCCCGACATCCTGGACTGTAAGCTGTAAGCTGAAAGCTGAAATAAACCCTCTCCTCCCGGAGTTGCTTTTGGTCCTGGTGTTTTATCACAGCAACAGAACCCCTAAGACATCTACCATGTAGCTGCAGGCCCACCAGCTTGAGCTCACCTGGCTGGCTTTGGTGTCTCTCAGGATCCAGACCAGGCTAGGACTCAGATTTCCTTTCTCTCTGTCCCTCACTGAATACAGCTGCGTATCTGTGAAGTGCCTGGCTTGTTTCTCCCACTAAACCACAAGCCTGTGGTCAGAGAACTCATTTGTCTGATCCACTGGCCCACCTCTCTGTCGTCTCTCCTCTACAGTAGCATCTGTATCTACAGCTGATCCAGAAGCCAAGGCCATCAACCCTGCCCCAGCATATCCTAGGCCGTGCTGCTCCCTCTGCAGCCTGGCCTTCCTGCCTGCATCACTGTTGGGACCTTCTGGAATGATCCCAGGCTGCTGCAGGGGCTCATCCATACCAGACAAGTATTGTAGCTCTGAGCTACATCCTAACCTTAAAAATAAACCTTCCATATTGACACAGGGTCTCATTAAGTTTTTCAGACTGGCTTTGACCTCACTCTTTAGCCCAAGCTAGCCTTGAACTGAAGATCCTCCAGCCTCAGACTCCTGGTGAGCTGGGATTACAAACCGCACTCTCATACCTGTCCAAATTTGTCATAATTACTGTTGATGAACCCCAGCTGGTGGTGACTGGTGCTCGATGCTCATCGGCCAACCAAATATCGGACTAAAGGGATGGGTGATCTTTCTTAATTCTATCCTCCCTGCAGTTGAGAACTGTCCACAGAAGAGAGCAGTTAGAAAGCAGTGCCCCAGAACGTCTGTCTGAAGCCAGGAACACGTCCTTCTCCCGGTGTCGAAGAGCAGAGAGATGACAGTGTCTTCAGGGTCTGACTTAGTCTTCAGTGGCAGTCCAGCCCTGAACGGTCCTCAGCAGAGGGGCCTGTAGGCTTCAGGGAGAAGAAAGATAGACAAAGAGATGGAGGTCATAGAAGGGGGCCCAGGCACCTCCAGGATGAGCTTCTACACTCAGTGCGGAAAAATAGTGATCAGACCTCCCTCGTTCCTGCTACTGAAATCCCACATTCCTCCCTAGACTCAGAGCACAGAGCCCCTGGCACCACACCTTCTCCCACGGCCACAGAAGAGAGCCTGTTGTACTGGCGTCTCCCAGTCACCACGTGCTGGGACACTTGGTACTTGAGGGGCTTTGGGCTCTCCTGGGCAGTTGGCTTCCCTTGTCAAACAGGAAGATGTGACATTTCCTGGCTACTAGCCGCTGAATGGCATCTGAAAGGTGATGAGTGCTGTTCATTCTACCATGGTCCCAGAATCTCTCCAGCCCAGGACTGTCCCAAAAGGGAGGGTGGGGGTGGTAAGCATGGCGTGCCACTACTACTACTGCCTTAGTGCTTTCCCCTGTTTCCTCCCCCTCGACCACCTCACAAGGAAGGCACGAGAGGCACGGGATGTGTCTAAGTTGGTAGAGGGCTCACCTAACACACAGGAAGCCCTGGGTTCTCTCCCCAGCACCGCATAGACAGGGTATGATGACACACACCTATAACCCAGGTGGATGCGGAAGTATCAGGAGTTCGAGGTCAGCCTGGGCTATTAGGTTCTATTCTAAATAAATAAATAAATAAACAGCTGTATGTCAGATGGTTCAGAGGGTGGACGTGCTCGCCTCTGCCAAGTCAGATGACCTGAGTTAGATCTCTGGGACCCAAGTGGTAGAAGGAGAAAGCTGATGCCATCGAGATGTCTTCTAGCATCCTAATACTATCCTACACACACATCACACACGTACACAACACTCGTACACACACATGCACACACAAAAATTCGCTCAGGCGTGCACACCCATGCACGCACACAGACAGAGTAACCAAATGTAAAAAGAAAAAAAAACCCACAAGAGCAGTAATAGTAGTACTATTCTGTAGTAGTACCTGCTGTGTGGGCTCAGCAAGAGACACAAGGAAGCATTTTCATATGTGGAAACCCTGCCGGACCTCAGCAGAGGGAACCACTGTCACGGCAGTGCTATAGTCACAGTGGAACCCTGAGCGTCTGAGCTCAGGTGTATTTTATTCTTTCAGAACTCCTCAGGTGTTCTACTGATACCACATGCAGATCATTATCAATCAAACATCCCCCACAGAAATCCAACACCTGCAGACAATACAAAATGCCAAGGCCTATGCATCCCTCACCCAACAGTGCATAAAAACATTTTAAACATAACTAAAATTAAACTTCCCCCAACAAACTTCCGTTTATCTGAGAGAAGGTGAGCATCCCGCACCAGGCTATACAACTAGTCGGTAGAATCCTTGAGGCTAATACCATGCCCAGCGGGTACCACGGCCGGCCCCGTGCAATATGCCTCATGCCCGGCAGGTGGCGCTGTGAGCCAACTAAGCTGTCCAGCTTAAGCCAACAAAGCTGTCTGAGACAATGCCTCTGAAAATCGGTTTTCTTCCATTATCACAGAATTTTTAGTTAAAAATGGTTTTCCCTCCCCTTTCTTTGCTTCTTTCTTCTCTAGAAGAAATGGTCTTTCAATATACAATGTAGCGTGGCTTCGGAGCCAGGTGGAAAATGAAATTTGTCTTAATCCCTCGCCCAGGGAGAAAGTGTTCCTGGGTCACAATTGACATCTGTTAAGTTTTCAATTAAGTAAGCAAGCAATGAGGACGTCTGCGATGCTTCATTTGCTCCAGAAGCCAAGCAGGCACCAATCAGCTGCTCTATACAATTAGGAATTAAACAGGCACCCTCTGCCCCAGCGCTCTGCCCACAGCCCCTGTGAGCAGAAAAGCAGAGAGGGCTGGAAGGATGCACTCCAGGAGCGAAAGCTTCTGCTTCAAATTCAGGCAAATTGGCTGGGCGCAGCAGGGAGGACGCACTGACAGCCCCATTGTGCCGCTTCTGGCCCCCATCACCCCTACTGTTCCGTGAAGCGGAGGAAGGTGTGAGGAGCCAGCGGCTAGAGTTTTAACCATCCGAATGCTGTGGGCGCATCTATTCTTAAATCAAAATGCGTTTGTTTTTTTTTTTATGTTATATTTCCCACTGGTGAGGAATATTGAACCAATCTTTACAGCGTCGTCTCTTGCAATCTACTCAGGCCTGCTTATTACAGAGAATGAGAGCACACAGCTTGAGCACAGACCAGCAAACGAGAAAGGGAAGGCTGGCCTGTGAAGCCAGATGGCACAGCTGTCCGATGTGCTGGTAGTGTTGTGATCTCTGGACAAACAGACACTGGCAGACAGGCCATCAGTCCCAACTCGTCCTGACTCCTAGGTAAAGGTGAGGCAGTGACATCAGCGACGGGAGAAGATGGCTTAGTGCCCAGCTTTTCCCCAGAGCCAAGCTGGACCCTGTGCATGCACTGGAGTCCAAGGAGGTCCGGGCTCCACTCGGAAGGTCTCCCGTGCTTTCCATCCTTGATGTCGGGGTGGCTGTATGCAGCTAAGTCTGGCGCTGCTGTGCTCAGGGCGCAGAGAGGATTCAGGCTCCCTGCAGGTGGGGGGCTTCTCCATCACTGCAGGACCAGTCTGGGGGTCGCTGTCAGCCCAGGTGGCTGCACCATGCCCAGGGCATCAGAAGGCTCTGGCCAGCTGCTGGCCTGGCTCCCTCCACACTGGTCTCTTTGAAGGCTTAGGAGACATGGCTGTGCTCACACAAATGCTCCTTTTATCAGGCTAGTTTGGGTTCTAGCCTGCTGTTTTTTAGCTCAGATTTTTGTTTATACTAGGGCAGCCAAGAAACGCTCACACTTCTCTGTCTCTTTCTTATTCAGGTGTCATCTCCCATCTTCCTATGAAACATATTATCTTTCTTTTCAATGTTCTTGTTCTTTTGTCACATAACATAATAATTGGTTGAATGTGCAGCTACAATACATACATCTTTTTGTTCGTAAGTTGGGAGCACTGTTCTTGCTTCCAAAGTGTGTTTGACTTATTAAAGAACAGTCAGAAATTTGAGGCTAGTGGGAGCCCAAAAATCAGTCCCCATTTTAGAACCAAATAGAAGCAAAGACTAGTCAGGAACCGTACAAGAGCCAAAGGAAGCTGGGGTGGGGAGGTGAGGCGCGTGAGGAACCCCAGATGTCCAAAGGAAAATGTGGTAGCGTACAATCTTTACGAGGCGCTGTTCGTACTTGTCGCTTTTTAATCCCTTATGTTGTTTTCTTCTGAATAAGTACAGGCTATTTCCCTGCCAGAAAACCGCTTCTTCTATTTATTCATTTATCTATCTATTTATCTATCTATCTATAGTCAAACCCTGGCTGTGTAGCCAGGCTGGCCTTGAACTCACAGAGATACACCTGTCTCTGCCTGCTGAGTGCTTCCAGAGACCATGGGCTGGCGGTAGCTACTCTGTGCGGCTTCAGGAAACGCATTTCTACACTACTGTCCAATGGCTATGTGATGACGTGTGGCTGTCAAATTTCCTAATCTATATTTGTCCAAATCGCAAACATCTATACAACTCCTGCCAGTAAACGTTGTATTTTCTTCAGATAAATTCCCAAATGTGGAATTTCTGTATTGACCCGGAGGCACATAAAGGCTTCAAAGGTGCCAAAGGACCTTCTAGAAAGGTTCTACCAAACTGGAGTGACAAAATACCCATTTACCTGGATTCTTCCTGAGTTTTATAACTTTTGATGCATTTTAGTTTGATACAAGTCATCATTATAATTTACATTTTTAACCATTAGAGAAGTTATTGGTAACTTTCTTCATGTGCTTGTTTTGGATAGCTTTCTCGGGCTAAGTGCCGGAGAACTTTGCCCAGCATTCAGAGGATTCACGACCTCCCAAACAGTGCCACCATCTGGTTCCAGGGACTCAAACCTGTAAGGGGATGCTATTTCACTTCAAACCTTAATGCTGTTCTTAGAATAGTTTTCTTTCCTTTCATGCATTTGTTTTATTTTTTGTATAAGGGTATCATTATGCTGTTATTGCTTTAAAAGGCTCTTTGCATATTTGGGGTATTATCTTCGTCTGTTTTCTGTTGGTGTGACAAAATACGAGACCAAGTGATCGAGAAAGAATAGAAATTTATTTGGCTCATGACTCTGAAGGTTGAGAAATCCAAGAGCATGGTGTCAGCATCTGCTCATGATCTGGTGGGCTGTGGACCTTTCTGCTGTGTCATAGCCAGGCGACAGCCGTGAGCACGCAGGACAGCGGGAAGGTCTGTCTCTTCCTTCCATAGAGTCCAACACCACCATGGGGTTCTCCCACATGTCACAGTCTGTGTTACCATCACAGGCGCCACACCCAAACACGGCTAATGCACGATCGGAGACTGGAGTTCCAGTGGGGACTTGGGGGCATGTTTGAGCCAAGTGGATATTAACATTTTATCATCTCATATATATTGTAAAGCTGTCTCCATTTTTATTTGACTTTGAATTTCTTAAGCATGGACATCTCTGTTTACATTTTTTCTGTGTAGCAACGAACACCTTGTAATTTCTGTCTTCGGAGTCACATTTTCCAGACTTTCCACATCCCGTTATGATGAACATTTACTTTCGGTTTCCTCCGATCTGTTGTGGCTTCAGTTTTTCACTTCTGCCTTGAACCCCCTGGAACTCATTTCTGCACACAGTGTTTTCTTGAGAGTTTACTGTCCCTCAGTCCAGTCTTTCCCCTTCATGCTGCAAACACCTGTCTTGGTGCTCTATGAATTCTTTCTAAGGTTTTGTCCAACCATTGTTTTCCTTCACTCCTACGTTGGTTACAAAGTTTCTAAAGTTTAGTAGTTCCGAGATATATTTTACCACCTGAATTTTTTAAAGATCGTCCCTGTTTTGCTCATAAACACATTCTCCCGTCGGAGATCAGGAGTTCAGTGGCTGCTTCAGAGACTTCCAGGTGGGTGAAGTGGCAGCTGCCGACAACCTTAAGGCACAGGGCACCCCTTCTCATCCTCGGGTCAAGCTCTCATTTCCTCTGCATTGGTTCCAAGTACCATCCAATTATTTCATGACTTTCCTGGATGGATATTCTCTTCCTTCTGTTTTCCACCGCCTTCAGGCTGCCTGTTACTCCTCTGTGTGTCCTTTCCTTGATCCATTCAGCTGTGCACGGACTTATGTTACTGCCCCTCGGTGGCTGTTTGTGAATAGCATGCTGCCGAGTGTGTGCGCATGCCTGGGCTATTGAGTCCCAGTTTCTGTTTCTTTGAGGGAGAGGAATTGCTGGACCATACCAGAAGTCTGTGCTCTGTCATCTGAGGAGACATTGCCTGTTTCCCGTGGCAACCAAATCACATTACACTCACACCAGCCACGTGCAAGCTATGGGTTCTTCACCTTTCACCAGCATGTCATTTTCTGGAGTTTAAGAGAAAAATATTGCTGGGCGATGGTAGAGCATGACTTTAATCCCAGCACTAGGAATGCAGAGGCAGGCAGATCTCTGTGAGTTTGCGGCCAGTCTGGTCTACAGAGTGAGTTCCAGGACAGCCAGAGTTACAATAGGGAAACCCTGTCTCAAAAAAAAAAAAAATCTATATATCTATATATCTATATCTATATATACATATATATATTTTTTTATACATATATAGATATAGATATATAGATATGTAGATATATCATATATATATATATATATATATATATATAGCAGGTTTTATGAAAAGTATCTTAAAAGTATTTACTTATTTATTTGTTGTGTGACTTGGGTACTTTTCTTACTGCTGCAACAAAATGCCTGGCAAGAGAAACTTAATGAAGAAAGCGTTTTTTCGGGTGCACACTAGGAGGATGGCCCACCATGGCAAGAAGTCCGCAGGCAAAAGAGGAAGACAGCCGTCACGTTCTCTACGGTCAGGGAGCAGCACAGAGAATGCTGGTGCTTGGCTTGGTTTCTCCTTATCTTGTCGTCAGGGACCCCAGCCCATAGAATAATGCCCTTCACAAGTAACCCAATCTAGAAACTTTACAATCGAGATTAGCCATCACGCCAAGATGGGTTAGTGTGTGTGTGTGTGTGGGTGTGCGTGTGTAACAGGATGTCATGTAACCCAGGCTTGCCTCAAGCTCCCTATGTAGCTAAGGATGACCTTGTAACCTTGACTTCTGCCGGAAACTCACAGAGATCCTCCTGACTCCGCCTCCCAAGTCCTGGGATTACAGATGAGTGCCACGTGACTAACTTGACCTTGGACTTTTGACCTTCTGCCCCCACCCCCACCCCTCACACACACACACATAGTAGCAGTACCATAGAAGTAGTGTTGACTGGCTTGGTTGTGATGAACCAGCCTGCTTCTGTTTTAGTCTTGAAAGCCATTTTACAGTAAAGAAAACTGAGTTCTTCCAGCTCATGATTAAATCTCTGTTTTCTCAAGGATTGGGCTATGCTTCACCTGTAACCTTAACTACAGATGGCTCTGCACTGCCTGTTCCAGGAAATGGCAACCATGCCTTTGTTTCAAGAGGTTATTATGCCCACCTGCTGTTACGCCCGCCTGTTGTTAGGACCACCTTACAACGATGTCTTTGTGTCAGGAGGTTTGTATGACTAACTTGTTCTGCTCCTGTCACCCTGCCTATTTTGCCCCCCAAATCTGCCATTTGGAAACTCCCTACCCTTGAGTTATAAAAACCTTGTCTTCCTCATGGCCGAAGCTGGCCTCTTGAAGACCTTAACGGGAGGCAGCCCATGTACAGAAATAAAATACCTTGTTTTAATTAATTTAGCCATAATTCTTTGGGTTTGTGGTCTTTCTCCTCCGATCTTTGGGAATCAACAGTAGCTCAGCTTTATTAGAGACTCACACAGCTTCCTATTCTACCATGCTAAGCACATGCCTTTCCCTCTTTGATTTCTGCCCTCATGGTTACAAAATGGTTGCAACAGCTCAAAACATCGCAAACATTTTTCTCCTAGCACTTTTTTTTTTTAATGAGGAAACCTTGACTATCTTCAGTAGCCTTCTTATTGTCCAGATTTGTCACTATTACAGGGTATTCATCAGAGAAGACTGCTCAGACATTGGCTTAAGCCAATAGAAAGTCTTTGTTAGCTGGTTCAACTATACTGGGTGTTTGGGATCCCAGTATAGCCCCGAGCCTTTCTCAGGATGAGCTTTTAAGCACAAAAACCATGTTTTGGGTTGACATACTTCAGTTAACAAGAACAGATAGCCGGAAGCAGATCAACAGAAACTAAAAAGCCAGGTTAGTACATTTTGAGGCTTTCCCAGAACTGTATGGACTTTGATGGATTGAGCCTTTGTTTTAGTTTTGGCAGGTGGTGCTGTCTATGTGCTGAGTCTTATAGCCTGGATGGCACTTCCATCATGGAGTCAGTTGTGCTAAGGTCTCAGGGCCTGCTAAGGTGTGGGGCCCTGTTACAGTTACGTGCCTCAACCTAAATAAATTACTGATAAGGGAGACTATTACGCTTATGGACACAGATCAATCAACACTTGCCTCTGGGACTTTGTGGAACCCAGCCTCCTAGAATTACTGATCTGCTAGACAGAATCTGCTCTTCACTAATCGTGAGGACCAGCAGCTTCTGTCTCGTCACTTGTCTCTGTGAGGTTCAAGGTCAGAGACTTCTCTGTGGACTGTTGATTTTTCCTAACCTTTTCCCCCATGTACTTGAAGCCACAGTTAGAATGCATGATGGGGACTTGAACTCTGGTACACACTGTGTGGCCCTGCTGGTCCCCACAGGCCACTGCTGGCCTCTTCAAGGCTCAATATGGGCTCTCTAGCTGACCTCTGCATGTCCACAGCAACTGCTGGGATTTCCTGCACTCAACATGGCCTAGCCTTGCTACAGAGTGCCCCGGCGGGCACTGAACTATGTGTGCACGCTACACCTTAAGAGGCAGTTAATCATGCTGAAATGACAAGGTCCCCGCTTTCGGGATGGAGTGCGTGGTCTTGGCGGCTCTCCTCACACCTACAGTCAGCAGCCCCTGATGCTGTGAAACATCCCTGAGATATCCCAGCCGAGACAAAATGGTTGATGCTGTACTTTCACAGTTACACTGGTCAAAGGAGACTTCTCTAAATAATCAAAACCCTGGACAAAGCCCCTACCTGCTACAATGGTGGATAGACACAGCACCCCAACAGCTATTCTTTTTTTTCCTGAGCTCTAAAATTCTAAACCTATTTTAAAGTATTTCTTGTAAGGAAAACAAAACAAACACACTTAACCCCCAAAGGGGAGAGGAATGACAGTTACTTTAGGTCTGAGACCTGTAGACATATGGCCACTCTGCACAGAGCGCCTGCTGGAGAGTGCAGGTCGTGTCTCCCTGACCGTGTAGAGCATGCATCAGGTGCTCAGGACTCCACAGAGCTGTCCGGGCAGAGTACGCGATGCTTTGGCTTTCTTCATCACACAGAGGGCGTGTCCACATACAAACATGGCTTTCACCTTAAAGAGGTTAGCAGCTTATTCCAAAACTAAATATGGGTAACCACGGCTCAGGAACATAGACACAGGTTACCCCACATTCCGTGTTCCAACGTGGAAGCAGTTTCATGAAGTTTTTCCAATAACAGAATAGAGAAAGTCATAAATGAAGGCACTTCTCAAATGCATTGGTAGGAACATTGAGCAAGTGGCTCCGGCACAGTGGAGACAGACATCTCAGCCATGGTAGAAACCAGGGTTTTGTTAAGTTAGTACATTCCACGTGGTCAGTCACAGGATGTTAGGTGAAACACAGAGGTGGGTAAGGAGATACTCCTGGGGGCTACCAACAGCCTAAGGTGAACTGGAGTCATCAGGGTTCTAATCAGTCAATCGGCCTTTCCTGGCATAGCTTCTTTCCTGGGATTCTTGTTCACAGATTCCAGCAGGGAAGAGGTTCCCACATGCGCTGGGGCTGGATTCAGAGCTGAGAAGATGTCTTCCAAGAGTCTAAGAGAAGTCAGGAAAAACAATTACAATATTTACATGTGCATATGCTTTGCAAATCATAAACCACCAGACCCATGCTCTATCTTGCTGAGTATGAAAGCCACCAGTGAGGTGAGGGAGAGAGCGGACAGTCCTGTCTCGTTGAGATTTGGATAGAAGCTAAGTAACATACTCAGGGCCACATTTCCAAGAAGGGGGACCAGAGAGTGATGAACACAGACCTAGATACTGAACCGTGCGTAGACGCAGAGCGGACAAAATTATTCTCCCCAATGGGCACGGAGCATGGGAGTCACGTGTGCAGCAGAGTCCTGGACACGGATTTTACTAAGGAAAGCCCTCTGGGGGTCGGTACATCCTCAGTGTGCACAGTTTAAGGTTGTAATTTAAGAAATAAAGACAGAAGACACATTTTTGGAAGTGTTTAACTCAACGCCATGCAATAAGTTGTAAGGTTAAAATGGCAGACAGGATGGCCTCTGGGCGTGCTCAGTTCCCAGTTAATACAGGAGTGTTCCTCAGGTCAGGACACACGTACCAGACCTCCTCACATGCAAGGCAGGCCAGGAGAAGCTCCTCCACATTCATTGCTGATGTGTTTAAAATGCCAGAAAATGGAAACAGCCTAATAAAAATGTGGCTCGGTGATATTTGCAGGTAAATGGATAGAGCCAAAAATAATTTATGTGAAGTAACCCACTTTCTGGGGAAAGACAAACACCGCCTCTCCCCTCCCATATGCGGACAACGGGTTTGAACTCTGAATATATGTATTTAAATTAAGGAAATTAGCAAGGGGCTATCGGCGGTGTTCAAGGAGAGAGGGCAGAACACAGACGGTAGGAGAGGGAAAGGGGAATAGTGGAACAGGAAGGGTTAAATGGGCAGGTGGGGGTGGGATGACAGGCTAGAGGAGGGAGTATGGAGAGGGATAACTTTTAAAAAAGCTATATGGAAATTACTACTATAGAAGATATATATGTGTGTGTGTGTGTGTGTGTATACACACATATATACATTTATGTATGTTATAATATATGCATATGTATATAATATATGTGTGTATGTGTATGTATATATTATATATAATTAATATATAATATACGTATGAGTTATTCTGTAATGGGAGGGTAAAACTCCACTGGACTCTGTACTCTACCAAAAAATAAAAATAAATAAAAAAACCATCATTCCAGCAATGAGCTACGTCTTTTTTAATTGTTAGCCAACAGGGTCCAATGTACCAACAGAACAGGCTATTGCCATTGTTTTGGTTCCCCTCCGAAATTTTATGTTAAGTTGCTGTTGCATAAGGTAAGGTATCAAGTCACAGGACACGGATAAATCAAGCTGCTAGCAACCCGGAAAGCCTCATCCCCGCTGGCTAGCTTTCACAGTTCTCGAAGATACTACAAACACTATCAGGCGAGAAAAATATTCAATGCTCTTATCCAGCCTTGAGCCCTGGGGCTTACAGTAACACGTGGCAAGATGTGGGGACCAGTCCAGCAAACATTATGGGAACACAGATTCCTTTCTGATTGGATTTAAAGCCGCCTGAATAAGATGGAACTTAGGCCAGGCAGGGAGGGGCCCTGAACTCATCAGTCTCGGAACTACTGCAAAAGACCAGCACAAGATCCAACCACCGGGAAGTTCCAGCATGAATCTGGAGAGGCTCCTCCCACCCTTTGCTGAAGGGTTACTGGCCACAGACCACTGCTGGGGCAGGATGGCTGTTTTCTTCTGGGATGTGGCCCCTGGGAGGCTGCCCATGAGCCAGGAGATGGTCTCACACCTATGATCAGGGGACTCTGTGGGTTATGGAGGGGAGGAATGGATGGAGATTTGCATGCTGGAATTCTCAATTAGAAAGCAAGCCAGCTTACTTCTGTTTGGTATTTCAATCTATCCCCTACTCTTTTCTTCCTAAAAGAGCTCCAGACAGAGGTACCTCAAAAGGGGGACCGGGGCAGGCTGGGGGCCCTGGCAGTGCACAGGGAAAGACAGCATTTCTTCACAATAGGTCTCTCCAGTCCTGCCTTGCAGCCACCACACGTAGCAGGAGCTGTGTGCAGGGTAAGCAGAAGGTTGAGAGTTGGGCAGGCAAGCTGCTGGAAGGGGACAGGATGTCCCATTTGCTCCCGACAGCCCCGGCTGGGGTGCAGGACGGGTCCCCTTGGGAAGAGCCTGGGAAACAAGCTGTCTTGCCTGCCATAGTTCTTCCTATCAAGCCTGCCCTGTTCTGGCAATTAAATGGGAAGGCATTGACCCTGGAGTCTGGCTTTGGGAGGAAGGTCAGTTAACAAAGAGAGAGTTGTGGCCAAGTCCTCAGGCCCGCGCTCACAGGAATAAATAGGGACACAGCAGGAAAACAAGCGTGTCACCACAGCCCACATCTGAGCAGGGGAGGGCCATGCCTTTTTTTCATCTGGAGGGGCCAGCAGGACATAGCCCAGATGAAGGACACACAGGGTGCTTCAAACACAGCGTGGGTTGTGGAGGGGGAGTATGAGGGGCACAAACAGTCTTGCTTTTTAACTGCAGCAAAAGGTACGATTTTATGAAATCGGTCTCTTTGATATGTCAGATGAGGCGTAGGTCCCTGGGTGACACACTCTTAAGGACCTGTGGAAGTCGGTATTCAGAGAAATCAAGTGACTTGGCCAGGAATGCACAGATTGGAAATGGGAAGTCGGGACCCTGACCTGGTCTATATATTATGTTTATGGTTCAAAAGATGATGTAGGGGTTGAGGAGATGGCTCAGGGAATAGGGCGACTGCCACAAAACGGGAGGATCTGAATTCGAATCCCAGAACCCACATAGAGGGCTGGGCATTGCTGCCAGCTGTGGTGGCGCACACCTCTAACCTCAACCCCGGGGAGGCCGAGCCAGGCGTAGTGAGTCCCAGGCCCGCCAGGGGTGCATAGTGAGACCCTGTTTCAAAATAAACAAACATTCCACAGCTAGGCATCGCTGCCCCGTGGACCTGTAATCCCAGTCTGGGGGTTCGGGGGGGGAGGTACAGAATCCTTGAAGTTCATTGGTCGGCCAGTCTAGATAAACGGCTGAGCTTCAGCTTGAGTGGGAGACCTCGTCAAAAAAAAATGAAGATAGAGAATGATCAAAGACTCCGAGTTGTACACACAGCTGAGATTGTATATAGTACGCGCGCGCGCACACACACACACACCCCTTGGTTCTGTTGATTGACGGAGCTTTGGTCTCAGTCCCAGGACTTGAGTTTGAGTGGTAATGGATCCACAGGGAAGGCTTTCTGGGGTCACCGAGTTCCACTCATTCATGTCCTGAAGATGCTCTACTTTTCTTCAGCCATTGTCATTGGTCCATGAAGCTCCCTCTGTCCTTGCCTCTTCCCCTGAGGGGAAGGAAGGGCTGCAATCACAGCCGCCAGCAGACCAGCTGAAGTCAAGCAACGCTGAGCTGTAGATCCACATGGGAAACAAGGGGCTCCCGACACACCTGAGGCCCTGTTGAAATGCACGGCTCGGACTTTCTCAAGAATCCAAAATCTAGGCATTCATTTCTTTGTCCCCCAGGAAAAGGACTTCAGTGGCAGCTAAGATCTTTCCTCTCTATCCAGGATCAACTTGCTGCAGGTGGCAAACACCCCAGAGTATGTCTTTTGTCCCTTCATGGGTGCCATATTGTTGCCTGACTTAAGGGTCATGGGCTGAGCGCCCAGGGTTGGCCACCTGCTTTCAATAAGCCAATCAAAGAAGCTAAGTTAATAGTGAAAAGCAGGGGGAGAGTTATTCAGTGTGGCCACATAAGGGAGAAGGGCAAATAGTTCCAGACTGCCCCCAAGGCCAACTCAGGTCAGACAGCTCCAAGGCCGTGGGGTGTAAGTATGAAGCTGCTGGCCTGCGTGGGCTCTGAGCAGAGGGCCTCTGAGGATCTTGTGGGAGAGCCATGTGGATAGGCCCTAGGTATTTGGACCCCCTGGTCAGCCTCCCTGGAGCCTTGTGGGAGAGAGAGACAAAACTTTGCTCTGACCCTGCTTCATTCCGGGCACTCTGCCACAGTCAAGACCCTGAGCCAGTCCCCAACCAGCGTGACCCAGCAACACTTAGTGATGAAGAGGCCTGATATGGGTCTCTCCCATTCTTGTAATTGTGTATTATATTACATTGTTTATGCTTCAGAAGAAGCAATAAAAGAGGTGAGGTATGTCAAATACCAACTCATTAGCAATAGGGGCCATAGACAGAATAAGAACAAGAACACTGGAGCCCACAGTAAAGACTCTGGCCTTAGTAGGTGCCTCAACTATCGCATTCATAATCTGTAAAACGGGAACAATTTATCTGCCTATGTAATGTATGGTGGCAGAGCCTGGGTAGAAGAATAACCGTGAGGATATCTGAAAAAAAGCGTGAGAGAAACATGAGTAGTTGTCATTACGGAAGCATTTGTGAGAACTCTGATGCAGTCGGTGGCCTTCCTTGGGCGACTCAGAAGAGGAAGGGGAGCCTAGGATAGTGGGGTCTGAAGAGTCAGACCTCTGTGTGTGCACACCTCTGTGTATGTGCAGATGCACACGTGTGTATTTGTGTGGAGGGCAGTAGTCAAATCCTGGATGTCATCCCTCAGCCACCTTGATTTTTTGAGACAAATTCCTTCACCGGCCTGGAGCTCACCTTGGACTAGGTTGGTTGTCCAGGGAATCCCAGAGATCCTCCTGTCTCCACCTTCCGGTGTGGGGATTCCAAGTGCGCCACCGCACCTGGCTGTCTTGTGCGAGCTCTGGGCATCAGACTCACCTGTTCCTGTGTGTAAGGCAAGTACTTTCCGGAGCCAGCTATTTCCCCAGCGATCTTCTTTAAAACAAACCAACACAACGACCCTAGACTTTACTTCTTTTCTTGCAGTTCAGTGCAGGCTGGCATTTAAAAGGCACGTTTTAACAAAGCTGTCAAAGTTGCCAAGTGTGGTGGTGCGTGACTACCAACCCAGCAGTCAGGAGGCTAAGGCGGGACTGAGAATCTGATCTCGCCTGGGCTTCGCAGAGAGACTCCAAAACAAACAAACTGAAGAGAAGCCAAAACCAAATTCTAGCCTTAGCAGCTTACCTATTTACACGGTTTGAGTATTAACATGTCAATCAGGGTCCCCAAACATTTACTTATAGGAATGTAGAACAGTCTCCCATTCTATGTTGTGGGTTTGGATGAGATGTCCCCCACAAATCTCACACTGTTGAGTGTTTGGTCCCCAGATGGAGGCTGTTTCAGGAGGATTATGGGGTGTGGCCTTGCTAGAGGAAGAATGTCACCGGAGGCAGGCTTTGAGGTCTCAAAGGACTCTTGCCATTCCCAGCGTGCTCTTGGCTTCCTGCTTGTAGTCTGAGATGTGGACTCTGAGCTGCTCCTGCCTCCAATGCCTTCCCTCCGCCATCATGGGCTCTAACCCTCCAGAACCCTAACCCACTTAGGTGCTTTCCTTTATAAGCTGCCTTGGTCCTGGTGTTTTATCACAGCAACAGAAAACTAATACAGATCAGGAACTTTTGTTTATTAAATCCTTGTGTGTGTTTGCCAACACTCCTGTTATAGTCCGGTCCTCTCTGTGAACTCTAACATACCGCTGCCGACCCATGGGCCAAAGTGTCTCAGCACTTGGTCCCCAGCAGGCTGAGGTGCTTTTGGAAGCTGAGGGGACATTAGGAGTCTGCACGGGAGAGGGTGCAGCACTGGGGTGAGGCTTGAAGTTCACAGACCACAGACCGGCCTGCTTCCTGCCAGGTCTCTACTTTCTGTTCCATAGTAACTTGAGGAGTCTCAGGCTCATGCATCTGCCACACCAAGGGCCCTCTGCCTGGTCTACCTGCCCCTCTGTGACAAACTGTATCTTCTCAAACCACGAGCCAAATAAGTCTTTCCCCGCTTAAGCTGCTAATCAGGTGTCTGTTCTCAGCGAGGAGAAAAGTAGATGATACAACTATCAAACCTGTAGGTTCTGAACTAATAACGACTTTGGATAGATTTGTTAAATCCAAGGAAGCTACTAAAGAGCTCTTTGAGAGGTGGCTCTGGAGTGGACGTTGGTCATTTAGAGGCTGCCCTGATACTGTCTCCTCTGGAAGGAGTTCATTGTGCAGAGCCATGGGAATTGGGGACATGGCTATACCACTTAGATGGCTTTCCATGGACTCTGGACCCTGAGGATCACGGGATTGCAGTGGCCATGGGGCATCAAGCATTTCCTGGAGCATCAAGCATTTCCTGGAGCACAGTCCTTTACAGAAGCCCCTTGGCTCTAGGATCCCACCCTAAGACCAAGTTAGTGAACCCTGGATGTCCCTATGATGTGGTCTGTGTGCTCAAAACATCTTGTACTGGAAACCTAATCACCAAGTCATATGTTGATGCATTTGGAGAGGGCGGGAGGATGTTTGGGAGGTGACTAGGGTCAGGTGAGATCATGAGGGTGAAGTCCTTGAGGTTGCTGCGTTTGTGGTTTATACAAAGAGAAAGAGAAGGCTCCGGGCAGGGGATGATCACTCGGTATTGTCCTCACACCCGTGCATGTGGATCTGAGGAATGTGATCCTTAGATGCCACAAGAAAGGCTGGCTCAACAGCCTGCAGCATTGAGAGCCAGGAGGATTGCTGGGGTGAGCCAGCCAGTGTAGGTTCAGCGAGAGACCCTGCCTCAGAAAACAAGGTGGAGAACAGTCAAGAAAGACACCTAGCACCAACTTCTGACCTCCACTGTAACCACATGGATGCACGCTTACACACACACACACACACACAAGTTTAGAGGAGAAGGAGCAGCAGGACAAGAGACTCCCCACTAGAATACTTGCCCTGTCCCATGATGCTGAGCTCCAGACCCCAAATAAAACTTGATAGACTACCCAGTCTCGAGTATTTTGTTACAGCAATAGACAATGGATTAAGTCACCCCCCTTTACTTCCCTTTTCATCCATGACATCCAGAAACCAGTTTGTATTTGCAAGCAGGCAGTTTGAGTTATACGGTGCACTTTGTCAAACAGGGTTTGGGGCACAGACTTCCTTTCTTCGGTGCTGATCTATACAGTTGCTGCAGCCGTGCATTTAACAAGAAGGAAACTGGAGGGTTTTAGAAGCAAGAGCCGTCATTCCTCTTCTCTTCTTTCTGCCTAGAATTCCGGTGGAGTTGAAGGTTTAAGCTGCATCAGGGGAAGGTCTGTTTGCTTAGAACGTAAGCATCTCTGACACATTATGTCATCTTTTCATATTCCGAATCTGTGTGGCTGCAAAAATTATACAAAAAAAGAAAAAAACCCAAACCCTTTCTACCCCCAAAGGGAAGAAAACATTTTTGAAGATGCAGTTGTGTTTCTGAGAATGTTTGTCTCTCTTGACTAAAATCTCGTGCAACTCAACCTCACGATGTTTTCCTTTCTAAACCTGGACCGTCTAGCTGAGGCTGAGTGCCACCCATCTTGGGAGGAAAGAGCAGAAGCCTCCGGGAGACTGCTTCCGCCATGAATATGCTTGCTGTTCAATTGCAAGTGTATCTGCCAGAGAGGAGGAGAACCGGTTCTTTTTTAATTTTTGGAAGACTGGTTGCTCAGCGCTGCTTCAGATAAACGTCATTGTCTAAAGCATCAGGAATTTGGGCCACAGTCTGTGGAGTTCCCTGACTTTGGAGGTCGCTCAGAAGGAAGTGGATGGAACTACTGACTACATTTAGCGATTAAGTTCACGCTGCAGAGGAAGCTAATCATCTAATCAGGGTTGCAATCCTGCCCTTTTGTGCATGGAATTATCAGTCCCCTTCCTTACAGTCTCATTTGGCTTTATCTGTGCTAATCAGGGTTTAATCAACTCTCCGGCTGCCACACGAGTCCAGGTCTCATAGGTGCCCGCCACGTTAACACAGTGACCTTAAGTCTGTGACAGTGACTTTGAAGCCCCTCCCTCCATCTTTACCCCTCCCCCCCGTTCCCCACTCCATTTCAACAGGGACAGAAATCCACTAAAAACATAAACCTGCTCACTTATCCTTTGCCAAAGATTGTTCAATGGCTTCCATTGTTCTCAGGAGGAAATCCAGCCATCCACAGGCTAAGATGGGCAGAATCACTAAAAAGAATTACCTTGAATAGTGAAGATGCTCTGTGGTCCATCATTTCAAGCAAACTCACCAGAGCCGGTGTCGGAAACTCTTCCTCTCCTGTAGCACCATCCTATAATAGCTCTTCATCAGTACCCTCAAATGTCATGAGCTTGCCCGGAGGGAGAGCAACCCGATGTAGCAAAGCCACAGAAACATCTGGTTTGGTGGAAAGATATTGAAACTAAGCAGAAATATGCCAGTTGGCAAAAAAATTGAGCCAGGAAAAGATGAAGAAAACCTGCCAACTCCATCCGTCATGCCGAGCCGGTATGCGCCTGCATCCTGACTGGAGTACGTGGTCCTCAGGTCGGACGCGGTGTAGATAAAGTGTAACTCTCACCAATAGGCACACGTTTTGTTTTTAAAGGAAAGGGGGTGGTGTGAAAACAAAACACATGGTTTTAGGATAAGATTTCTGGGGCTGCAATAGCATCCTTGGCAGACAGTCACCACGCAGCACAGAGTCCTCCGCGGCAGCCATGACAGTACACAGGGTTAATTCCTCAAACCGGTAACAGCCCTGTAATCTGGCTCCAGGCAATTGGCCACAGGTTGACTTTCTCCCACTAGGCTACAGGAAAGTATTTCCTCAGCATAGCACGGGATCACACACACAGGAAGCCATTCTTTCAGGACTGGGGAGGTGCTCAGTCCTGACAGTTCTTTCTAAGGACCTGAGTTTGATCCCCAGATCTAAAAATGCCCACATTTTTAAAAAGTGCATGGTGTGCACTCTTGCAATTCTAACATGGGAGGGCACACACACACACACACACACACACACACACACCTCAGAAAGTTTTCTCCTGGCATCTTGGCAGCTGTTTCTCAAAAGATCTTCACTGGTAAGAAGAGAGTGACCCGAGGTAGGAACAGGTCTGGCCGAGCTGTGCTCCCTCCTCCCTAGGACAGGAGAGCAGCCCCACGTGGCCCCTGCTCAACCCTGCATCACTGGGTAGTGCTGCACCCTTGTGCACCTTGCAGATACCTGAACACCCCTGCACTCCCTGCAAACACCCACATCCCCCTCACCCTCCCACTCAATTGCCCACAACTTTCCACACTCGTACACAACTGCTCACTTTTGCACACAGCCACACACCTTCACTCTTAAAGATTTGTTTATTTATATTTACTTGGCTGTATGTGTGCCTGCTTGTCCGTATGCATATCATATGCATGCAGGTGCCTGAGGGGGCCAGAAGAGGGCAATAGATTCCCCAGAACTGGAGCTGCAGACAGATGTGAGTCACCCACTGTGGGCTCTGGGGAATGAATCTATCTTAATCACTGCCCTGTCTGCACACACCCTCATAGACCTGCACACTCTTGCATGTGCCCACTCACAACTGCATACCTCCACATGCCTTCGCACCCCCCACACCTATGTAAACCCCCATCCACATGCCCCTGTATACTCCTATGGGCCATGCAAACAACTGCAAACCCTTGCACACCCCTGAATACACTGCACACACACACACACACACACACACACACACACACACACCCCTGAGCAACCCTGCACACTTGTGCACAACCTCCAGTCCCCACACATCCCCACATACCCCTGCAGACCAACAAAACCCTGGACCTGCAGCTATGGGCCACAGGAAGTCTAAGAGGCAAGCTGAGAGCCAGGGCCAGTCAGTAGTGTGGATCTTGGCCTTTTTTATTGTAAATGAGTATCAGAAGGTGCATCTTTCAGGCTGCAAGCATCACCTCACTGCCTGCACAGCAGAGTCAGAACTGCGTCTTCGATGCCCGCTTTCCTCTTTGTCCATACGGATGAGTTTGTATGAGGTCATAGTGAACACAGTCCTTCCTGGGGGGTCATGGTCAACAGTGTTAGGAACTGAGGCTACACCTCCAGTTCACATGTTCTATCTGGTTCTCCTTTACAGGTAGCACCTAGCTAAGCTGCAGCATGACACTGGGTGACAGGTTGTCTGTGTTCTCCGGGGCCTGCAGACCCATGTTAAGGGCTTATACAGGCTCTATCTTTCAGACGGAGTTATCCTAAATTCCTTAACTTGTGGGAACACTGAGAACTCTCTGTCTTTTACTGCTGGCCACTGGAGCACAGTGGTTCTCCCTGGCCATGCTGTGGGGACAGAGTGGCCAGGCTGACTCTGCTCCATGGCTTCCTTCCCAGCCTGATCCTATTTGTATGTGGGGTGAGGGATGGCCATTTCCTCTTGTCTGATCACTCACTGGCATGAGAACTTTATGTGCCCTTCCTGACCTTAGACCCAGACGTCATATTTTTCCACATTGCCTCCCAAAGGATCTCCAGGATACATTACATGCTTCTCTTTGTGCCTCTGTGCCAGAGAGACTGTAACTGGGCAGCTGGTGGCCCTCGGTGTGGGACTGGAGTAGTGATTGGATTCATTCTTCCAGAGGGAAACCAGTTGCAGCAAACAAAAATGGGAAGTCCTGACAATCTGGTAGAGCCACCTTTTCTGTGCCGGCAAGGGATACCCAGAAGGCAGGTCAGAAGGTGTTGCCTGGACACTGTGTCCAGACCATCTGATCTCAGAAATCCCCGGGTGCCAAGGAGAAGTCAGGGTCTGGCCCAAGTGATTGATGGACCTGATGTGAGGACCCTCGGAAGTTTGGGCTCGTGACTGAATGGCAAATGAAAGGCTGTAGCCCAAAGGGTCCAATCAACTCATACTTCTCCACACAGATAGAAAATGCTTTCTGGTTCCTGTTCCAGCCACTGGACCAGGATGTCCTATGAAAGCCCTCCAGTAATATCCTCCGGTGTGTAACATAATTACAACCGAGGGGCAGCCGACGCACGCAGCCCATCTTAGAGATCTTTAACAACCTTGGAGGAAAAAGAGAGCTATCAGGAAGTGCAACCAAGGCAGCAGTCGCATGCTGCGGTGTCTCTAAGCCTGTACAGGTCGCACTGATGACCACAGATGTACTAAGTACCTCCACGCACCTCCATGCCTCCCCGAGATGGTCCTGCCCCTCATTCCCACATCAGTGGCACTTACATTTCCAAATGTACATGTGTACAAACGCTGCCACAGGCATCTGTCTTAACCATAATGGGCAGGAATTCAATACCACTTGGGCAAAAGGGGGGAATTTATGGCCCCCAAGGTCCATCCACAATTGGATTCAAGGTTATCATTTGCCTTCTCCCGTGGTTCTCGCACATTCTTCAGTCTGTGTGGTTAGTCGTGTGGTTATTTCCTCTGTGTTGAACATGACCGTTGCCATCCCGAGACACAGCAGTCATGCAAACCCAAAAAGAAAATCCTCAGAAGACCAGGCCAATTTCACATTCTCTTGAGAAGAGCAAATAAACTCCCAAGCCCCTCCTCTCCTGAGGTTGTATCAATGGCAGACAGTTGCTGGGAAAGCAGGGTGAGACATTCTTCAGTGTTGTAACTGCCTCCATGACACCTGGGGAAACTTCCCGTGGCTTCCTGCTCTCCCACAAATAACCCAGGTAAACTCACTGAGTTACCACTCTCCGGACTGGATGGAATCTCTCTTTGGTCTGTCATGGCTGACCTCTACCTGAGGCATTCCTTTACATATCCCCAGCCTCAATTTTTCCTTTTCCGGATTCACTTTCTCCATGGATGCCCAACAGCAGCTCCTGTTTCTATCTCTACCACCCAAAATGGGGGAAATCTTTGTCTCTCTGAGTTAAAAGTCCTGTGGAAGAATGCTGATAGGTCCTGCTCAGACCACGTGACTGCCTGAAGGTTCACCACTAGGACCATGTTATTATTGGTTATTATGATGTCTAGGTTGTGTGTCCAACCCTGTAGCCAGGATGTCTCTCACCTGGGGTAAATGTGCTACCAGTTTGCAGTTGAACATTCCCCCAAGCTAATAGGCAGAGCCATGAAGGATGGGTTTGGTTCTCAACCTGGCTGGATTGAGTGTCTAGGATGGGTAGCACATACTTGTATGGGTGTGTGTGTGTGTAGAGGCATTTCCAGAGAGGGTTGGTACAGGGGGCAGAGATTGGAGGGAGAAGACTCACCCTGATTGCGAATAGCACCATCTAAAGTTCTGGGAGTCCAGTGGGGAGTTAGGGGAGGAGGAAAGCTGAGTGTGAAAGCACCTTCATTTCTGAAGAAATTCACCTGTTGTAGTGTGGGTGTACCACGGACACCATGCCATCTCCCTTTGCCTCTATTTCAATGTGGATTCAGTGCCAGGGAGTTTCCATGTCTTTAGCAGCAGATTAGAACTGCATCTAGCCTCTGGGCTGGGAAGTCCTGGACTTCTGTAGCATGCAGGTGGCTACTGTTGGACTACTCAGCCCTTATCATGTTAATCAGTCCAATAAATCTTCAGTGAGAGGGCTCAGCAGGTAAAGGTGCTTGCCCCCAACCCTGATGATCTGAGTTCCATCTCCAGAACCCACATGGCAGAAGGAGAGAATTGACTCCCACAAGTGGCCCTCCGACCTCCAGGCAAGCACACATACATGATAATAAAATATTAGTCTCAATAAAATATTGCATAAAATATTAATAATAAAAATTAAACAATGAATTAAGTAACTCTGCTTTGCCCATCTACTCCTCTAGGGAACTGTGAATAGTTAATTGGCTTGTAAAGCTGAAACTGAAACAGTGGTCTATATATTCCAGGAACAAGGGCACTAACTATGGAAAAGATCTGTCCACAGGTGTGGGCACACCTTGTTCAGGGGTGTGCATTTGAGAAGAACGACACAACAGCTTTGTGTCAGACTGGGGTAACCCACATTTCACACCTCGCCCATAGTCACATTGCAGATGGAGGTAACCGAGCTACAAAATCCTGATCAGTAAAACCTAAGCTCACATTGACAGGCATACAGTTTACTGATGTGTATGCTCCATTTCCCGCTCCTTCTTTTTCAGTAGTGGTGTGTGTGTGTGTGTGTGTGTGTGTGTGCGCACACACACACACACATACAGAGAGACAGGCAGACAGACAGAGAGAGACAGACATACGAAGACACGGGGAGTCGGAGGAGGAAGAGGCAGAGAAAGAGAATGGATGTGTACGCATGTGATATACATGTGAATACAGGTACGCATGTGCCACAGCACAGACTTGGAGGTCAGAGAATATCCTTGGGTGTTGGTCCTTGTCTTCCACCTTGTTTGAGACAGGGTCTCATGGCTACTGTGTGTGCCAGGCTAGTTGATCTGTGGGCTTCTGGGGAACCTCCTGCCCCTTTATCCCACCTTCCTGTAGAAGTGCTGGGATTCCATACTCAAACCGCTGTATCTAACATGACATTGCTTTGGGGGGATTTGAACTTAGGTCCTTATGCTTGGAAACACTCTTACTCACTCAACCATCTACCCACTTCCTTCTGACAGAAGATAGTTATGGTACCTGGTATTGCAGTTGTCATCCTGCAAACTACAAAGAAAAAGCCAAAAATACCAGCTGCGAGTCAGGGCCATCGCTGTTTCGTTTAGAGTTTTGTTATGTAAGAAGAGCAATCCCTCCCCAACTCCCATTCATCTAAACCACTAAAGTCAGGTATCCGGTACTTGCAACCCAAATATTCCTAATGGTGGATATGCTGAACATCACTTTTAGCTCTAGATAAAGTCTCAAAGGTTATAGAAGCTGGTTCTTAAGAGTTCTGACAGGGCAGAATCCTTTCTTACAGTTTTGCGGTCTCCATCCATTCTGCCATCAGGGTCGATGAAGACGGCACTATTCTGTTGCCCAGAGGAGCCTCACAATTAAGTAGAGATTAAAATATAGGCCATTGTTGAACAAAGATGTCTTTTTTTTTGTTTGATTCCCTAATGGTTCAATTAAGCCGGTTCCCTTTTTAATTTGTCCTCAGCCGAGTTTAGGAACGGCGGCTGCCCCACCTCCTTTTTCTTGGGAGATGACTTCATTCAGTGTCTCTTGCATGTCCGTTGTGTATTTTAGGACACCCCTCCTGGCTCGTTAACATCTCTTCCTTTTACTTTCTTCACAGATCTGATTTCACAAGATCAAACAAAAACTACACGTAGAGTTCTTAAAGCTCGTGCGGTCACTAAGGACCCTTCTGTGATAACCCGGGCTGAAGGCTGAGCTGCACACACACATTCAGGAACCCCGATCCTGCACGGGGCTCTGAGATGGCTCCACGGGTCCAGATGCTTGCTGCTAAGTCTGACGACCAGAGTTCGCTCCCTGGGACACCCATGACAGAAGGAGAGAGCCGACTGACTCCCCAGCTACCCGGTGACCTCCACACACGTGACATGAATTTTTCAAAAAGAAAGAAATTCAAGTTTTCTCTGGGCAAGGGACTGAAAACAACTTGGGCTCAGGTTGCCAGGCGCCCAACGGTGGGTGTGGATACCATGACTTGACCGCCTCTCTCTCCCTGTGACCGGTGTCTTCCTGAGGCTTTTCCCCTACTTAGCAGGATTCCCTGACTGGCCTGCTCCCACTTGTGATGATTGCCCTGCTCTTCCCTTTGCCTTTGCTCTAGGTCTTTGTGGTTGTTTAAAGGAACTGAAGCTACAGCTTCAGCCTTGTGCATGTGACTCGGGCCTGGCCAATCAAAACAGCGCACTACCTTGGACATGGTGATTGGCTCAGGAATAGGCACGTGACCGGCCAGGCCAATTGGAGCCGATGACACTCAGTGATAGGACTTTCGTAAGGTTGGTTTGGATCAAAATCTCACAGGGATTCCTCAGAAGAAGGGCAGGGGTCGCCCTCTGCTGCCTATGCTCTTATATGGAACCAGGACAGGTCTGAGCACTCCTGTGGACAGAACCCACAAAAAAAGGAGAGAAGGAAGGAGAGGGAAGGAGGGGGAAGAGAGATTTGAGGGAAAATTGAGCCAAGATCTATCCTGGATCAGCAGCACCAATTAGGAACCGACCTCACAGTCAGAACTGAGAGGACCAGCGCCGGCTAGTGGCAGTGGCATTGGCCTTGCCTCTCTGCTTACTGCTAAGAACTCATTTTCCCAGAAGCCAACCGCATCTTGAGATATTACAGCCAATCCAGCATTCAGATTCTGAATTCGAAGGACACTCTAGGCGCCGCTTACTTGATGTATAAGGTAGCACATGGCAGTTCTCGAGCTTGCCGCTGTGTTTTTTTTTTAATTGGGGAGCCCTGACGTCAGTATGTAAACCACAGAAAATAAAACTGCTATCTATGGCCATACACATGTTTCTCGGTGTCTAATTGAGCTATTAGCTTGAATCTAACAGGCACAGAGCACACTCAGACAGCAGGTTCTTTGCACAAAGGAGATATATTTGCCCCAGGGAGAGAGGGCTAAGGAAGGGACAGAGATAAGGAAGGTTGGGGAGGGAAGGGGCATGGGAGAGGGGGAAGGGTATTTGTCCCCAGAGAGACAAAGGGCTATCTCTGGAGAGGGTAGAGGCGGATAAAGGACCTTAGGCCAAAATGGTGGGTTATGTAGGTTTCTAGGTAAGAAGGGGAAAAGAGGAAGTACAATTGGAGAAGGGTCGGGGTGGTTGATTCTGATTGGCTAGAAGGAAGGCAAAGAATAGGAAGCTTTTTTTGGAGAGAGGTGTGGACCCTGCGGAGGGGTTTCTGGGAGTCAGGCCTGCCTGTGTAAGGCTGGGACTTGGGTTATGTCTTGGATGTCTTTTTCATGTCCCACCACCATCTTGGGGCCATGTGGGAGACTCCTAACATATTAACATATAAACATATTAACATTTATAACTGTTGCATTTTATCGTTTGCTTAGGTCCACTTAAGTGGGTTCTCTGCCCTGAACCCTGACTACCTTGTCTTTCTCTTTTCCTTCCCTTCCCTCTCTCACCTCTCCTCCCTCTCCCCTTTCTTTCTCTCTTCTTCCTTCCCCTCCCGTCACTGACAGGGTCTTACTCTATAGTCCAGGCTGGCCTCAAACTCACCACATGGCCCTCAGAGTCACAGTAATCCTCCTCAGCCCCCAAGTGCTGGGATCACAGGCATGAGCGACTATGTCTGGTTCTCCCAAGTGTCTTCTGCTTGGGTTCCTGTGAGAGTTAATCTTTGTCAGCTGTGTGGATTTATAATCACCTAGGAGATCGGGGAGGGACACCTCTGGTACGTCTGTGAGAGCATTCAGGGAAAGCCCACCCTGAATATAGGTGGCACCATTCCATGAGCTGAGAACCTGAATGGAAGAAAAGGAGAAGGAGCTGGTGAAACGGTTTTTCTGGCACAAGGATTATCTTGGTGATCTGGAGCCAAGGACTGTCACACTCACTCCATGCAAACAAGCATCACATAAGAGATTTATTGGGGAGAAATGCAGAATGTTGGCTGCCTCTGAGCAGAGATAGCGGTGGGCTGGGTGGGGGCGGTGGGTTTCATAGGGTTTTTGGAGCATGTGCGATGAGCGAGTGGAACATGCTCAGTGAGCACTGGCCAAGCCTGAAGTATCAGCTTCCTGCTCATGCTGAATCATGGTGGTGGAGATTTCCAAGTCTTGGGTTCGGGGACAGGCCAGGGGCAGGGTGATTTTCCACTGACCTATTACTCTATAGCTGAGATGCCTACTTTGTACTCCTGTCTGCATAAGGAATGTCCTCTGATGCATGGTCCCGCTGTCATGATGTGCTATGGAATCAGTCATGGCCTGAACCCTCTGAAACCCTGAGCCTGAATGAGTGCTTTGCTCCTTTATATTGTCACGGTGACGAGGAGGCTGACATACGGTTTCCAGATCTATGTGAATTAGTCACCCTGGATGCATCAGGCATGTGTCTTCAGCTCCTGCCTTCAACGTCTCACAGCCCAAGGACTGACCTTCCTTGCTTACAACAGAACTCCAGTCTGTCCTCATTGGTCAAGAGCTATGAGTGAGCCCCATCTCCTACCATAGCAGAGGTTCCTGGGTCCCATTCAGCTTTCCAGGATCCTTTCCACCAACTGCTATTGAAGGCCCACACTGCGAACCTTTCTTGAGAAATGCTCTCAAGGACATAATTCTGAGGTACCGGGGACTTTCCAAATCCTTCACCTGGGGCCTCCCTAGCTGGGACTTGACTGATGTTGGTCATGAAGCCAATCTCTTTGCCTCTTGGAGGACCAGATGCTGCAGGTTCTCAGAGGAGCCCCAGTGGGGGACATGTCACTTCAAGCCGCACCCTTCTCCCTCTTCCCTATTCCTTCACAAACGATTCCCCATTTCAACTTCTGCTTTTAGGGAGCTCAGCCTGTGGCAACTTGTAACTTCAAATATGGTAGCCAAAATTCTTCCTCGTCCCTCTTCCAACTCTGCTCTTCCTGATGGGCCAGTGTCTCTGTCCTTGAATCTGTGTGAGCTTAGGACTCTCCCAGCAGAGTGCGGTAAAAATGTGGCTATGGGAGTCAAGGCTAGGTTGTAAGAGGGGGTGGAGCATCTGCCTTCTCCGTAGGAGTGTTTGCTATGAGGTGTTTGTGGAGCATAAAGCCTCTTTGTGAGTGCTTCGGAGGGCCGGCCAGATGGCTGGGTGGTGCAGAACCAACAAGCTTGAAAACCTGAGTTTTGTCCCTGGCATCTGCGTGGTGAAAGGAGAGAACCGACTTCCCCCAGTTACCCTCTGACATCTACACTCTTGCTGTGCCCCCTATAAATGAGTTTAAAAAATAAAATAAAAAAATAGAAAGACTTCTCGGAGGGGCCTGGAAGGAAGATAGGTAGTTGATAGATAGATAGATAGATAGATAGATAGATAGATAGATAGCCTTATGTGTTCTATATGAAATGTCCTCCATAGGCTCTTGTCCCTAACTGGTGGGGCTGTTTGAGGAGGTCAGGGAGACTTTAGGAGGCGGGGCCTCGAAGGAGGAAGCAGATCATGTAGGAGCATGGGGTTGTGCGGAGTCTCCGGCTTCTTCCTGTTTCTCGGCTTTGTGTCTGTGAAGAACAGCAGCCTTCACCACACATTGCCGTCAACAACACGTTCCATCCAAACACATGGTGCTTCTGACATCGTGAGCCAAGACACAGCCCTCCTTCCTGAAGTTGTGACTGGTCACAGAGAAGTAGATGTAACTTCAGTGGATGGATGGGGAGCTACGTGGACAGACTTGGCCAGACCTGGCTGCTCTAGTCTCGTGACCCCAGCCGTGATTGCCATCTGGTGATAACCACGTGAAGGGCTCTCAGCCCGGATCACCCACCTGAGAGCCTTTCTGAGTTCCCACTGTGCAGCAATCAAGGGATATTTTACCTGTGGTGGTTGTTTTAAAGCAATACATTTGAGAGTGACCTGTTAGTGATAATATCTGAAACACGACTTAAGTAAACGATCCTGAGCCTCGATCATGTATGTATTTCCACTTCTCTCCCATGTCCCTGTCTGGTACCCCTTGTGATGGTTTGACTAGAAATGGCCCCCACAGGCTTATGTATTTGAACGCCTGGTCATTATGGAGTGGTGCTCCTTGGCAGGGATTAGGAGGTACGGCCTTGTCGGGGGAATTGCGCCACTGGGGGTGGGCTTTGGGGTTTCAAATGTCCAGTGTCAGTGTCTCTCTGCTACCTCTGGATCTGGATCCAAAACTTGCAGCTCCTTCTCCAGCACCGTGTCTGCTTGCCTGCTGCCATGCTTCTGCTGTGACGACAATGGAACCTCTGACACCGCAAGCCAGCCGCAATCAGATGCTTTCTTTCTGAGGGTTGTCGTGGTCATGGTGTCTCTTCATAGCAACCGAACACTGGCTAAGACACCTCTGAACAGCAGAGTCTAGGCACAGCTGCCGAGCATCTAGGCATAGCTGCTGAAGGTCCTGTTGGCAAGCATGTGTGGAAAAGCTGGGATTCCGGGGTCCGGCATCCAGCGGAGGGATGAAGGGGGCACTTGTGGGTGATGGTGGTCATCTCGTCCCAGGGCTGTCATCAGGCCCTGCTAGTTCTCTCTTGCTTCGTTTACAGGCAGATGAGTCAGGGCTGTATTTTCCCTCCTAAACCCATTTTGCTCCTAATATTAATAGCGCTTTCTGGAAAATTCCCAGGTGTCAGAACTTGAAAACCCCAAAGCAGCTGCTAATTATCTTTTGGTTTCGTTTAAGTAAAAACGTCAGTGGAGGTTTCTTCCTTGTCATAATGAAAACCCAAAATAGGAACTTGAAGCTGGCGTAAGCTGAAGACCCTCCAGAGCCAGGATCACTTCTAGTCATTAACTCTTTGTGGGCCATAGGACCCTTTCTCTCGTGACCCGAGGAATGGTGAACCTTAGTGCATAGGTCACAGGAAGTGGGTCGCTTGAAAGGGCTTACTTTTCTTGCATAATGCTACCAACATTTTAATTAATTTAAAACCTTCTGTGTATGGTGAATATGGCGCGCGTGAGTGTGTGTGTGTGTGTGTGTGTGTGTGTGTGTGTCAGAGGACAAGTTGTCACTTGTCAGTTTTCACTTCCCACCTTGTTTAAGACGTGGTTGTGTCTTGTTGGTCAGTGCTGATTATGCTAGGCTACCTGGCTGTGAACTCCCAGGAATTCTCCTGCCTCTACTTCTTCTGTTCCCATAGGAGTATAGGAGTGATGAGATTTCAGATGCACACTATTGCATCCACCTTTTTGGGTTCTGGGGATTTGAATTCAAGACCTCGTACTTGAGGTCAAGCTCTTTTCCCGTCTTTCGGGCTTTCTACCAACATTAAAAAAAAAAAGGATAATAAAAATTGCTCTCTTAGCCTGTTTCGTTTGTTTGCTTTTTGTCACTATAAGCAAATGCCGCAGGCTGGATAGTTTATGAAGAAGAGAAGTTTATTGAGCAGTATACCTGGCAAGGTCCTTCTTTCTGATGGGGACTCGGCAGTGCAGGGCATGGCACATCAACAAGGACTGATCATTCTCATTCAGGTCCCACCTTCATGGTCTCATGTAACCTTCACTCTTCTCCAAAGGTCTGACCTCCACAAAACCATAGTCAGTTTACCTTTACGCCCCCTTACGTACCTCAGGATTGGCGTCTCATTTCCAAGTGAGTTTTGGGGGAAATGTCATTTCACTCCATCTTTGAACATATATGTGAACACACACGGGTTATCCAGCCGCACCAACAGCATGTTATCTTTGGCTTAGTTTGGTTTATGATGGGGAAGAGTGGAATGGCAGAAGAGGAATTGTCTTGGGGAATTCTTGTTTCAGATTATCAGCGTTACCCTGAAGAAAGCAAGCTGGACACCTCTATGATAGTTCAGGGGTTACAACTCTTGTTCGTCTTACGTGTTTCTGCAGAGCCAGATGCAGCAGCATGCAGTGTCCGCATCTGTGTGTGCGTGGTATGTGGTGTGTGTGTGTGTGTATGTGTGTGTGTGTGGTGTGTGTGTGCATGTGTGTGTGTGTATGTGTGTGTGTGGTGTGTTTGTATGTGTGTGTGTATGTGTGTGTGTGTGTGTGGTGTGTGTGTGCGCATGTGTGTGTGGTTTTTTAGTGGAGGTAATTGAGCCATCAAGAAGGTCCTATTTGAACAATCCACATTTGATCCTTTATAAAAAAGAGCTGGACATGTTGGTACGCATCTTTGAGAGGCAAGGAGGCAGAGGCAAGTGAATTTCTTTGAGTTCAAGACAAGCTTGGTCTACATAGTAAGTTCCTGGACAGCCAAAGCTGCATAGTGAGACCCTGTCCCTCAAAACAGAACAAGAAAGTGTGTGTGGGGAGGGGCTTCGATGTACACATGCATCTGTGTGGCTGTGGCAAGTTCGTTTCAGTTGTTCCCCAGGCGCTGTCCACTCTGCTGTTTGAGATGAGTATCTCACTACAACCTTGAGGTCACAGTTAAGGTGAGGCTGCCTGGCTGTAGGGGCCCAGGGATCTGTTTCCACCTCCCCGGCACCGACAAGTACATGGCACAACATCGAGTTTTAATGTGGGTTCTGGGGATGCGACCCAGGGGCTCATGCTTCCAAGCAAACACTGCTGGCAGAGCCATCTCCTCACTGGGCTGCCTGGTAGTTCCTTACGTCCCCAGCTGTTGGTTTGAGTTCACTTTTGTCAAGCCAGCCACCCCAAAACACAGTGGAATCGTAGGCAGCAACCTCAGAACACAGTGGGATCATAGGATGATAATGATTTCATGGTTGCTTAGAATCCTTGTGGGCCAGGACTTGGGGAAGGCTCAGTTGTCTAGCTAAAATACCCTGTGCCTCGGTGAGTAGGGCTGAGGTTTCTTGACCCCGGCTTCATCTTTATGCGGTCCTCATGCCCTTCAGCTGGGTGGTCTCTTGGATTTTTCTCCAGACACGGACTACTGAGGCAGCTGGACTGCGCGACTCAGGAACAGATTCTATCACAGGTGGAAATCGCTCTACTTCAGGCCATATCCTGATGGCCACACAGGTATCACATGCTATCCAAATTAAGGAGCAGGAAGTTAGATTCTGCTTCCTGTTGGGAGAACAGAAGAGCTCCAGGAAAAGCGCTTGAGGCAAGAGAAGGTATCCTAGACCATCAGCCTGGCTGCTCAAGCCTGCTCAGCATCCCCTTCGCCCCACTCTCTGAGCCACCCAGGGTGGTCTATAGTTACCGCCTTATCTTAGGGTAAGCAGAGCCCACGTCACTGGTATGTGTGGAGCCCTGCCTGGCCCACTCTTAAATCTACAATGCAAGGTTTGTTTGTTTGTTTGTTTTTAGGTAGTCTGAGCTGGAATTGAATTCATCTATAGCCCAGGTTATCCTTGACTCTCCAGCCTCTGACTCCCTAGTGCTGGGACCATTGAGAGAACTCAGTGGGGACATGTGGCTTCTTAAACATCCTCTGCTTAAGACAATTAGTCTGATGACCTTGAGAGGAAAGGGGAGGCGAGAGTAAGATCCTGCCTTGTTATGTCTTGGCCACTGTATTCCTGCACTGTGCTACTCAATCAGCAAACACTCCCCCCACCCCTATGGTCATCCCTGTGGCTGGAGAAGGAGAAGGCAGACACGTGAGCCTGGCCCATTGCCATCCGGCTCTTTCTCAGTTGAGGCTGGGTGCCAAAACCAGGATTTTAGATCTGGGAAGAAGTTGTGCGTGTGCTTTCCCTGACTCCCAGGGCTGCCAGCCTGCCTCTGCATGTGGGCTCGGATGAGAGCAAGGGTCTTGGTGGTGACTGACAGAGTGCTCTGTTCCCAGATCCACGTTTCAGCTGAGGGGAAAGCCTGACAGTGGGAGGGAGGGAGGTGGGCCGGCAGCCATGGTGGTCTAACCTGCTGCCTGCCTTCAGAAGACTGGGTAAAGGAGTGGGAGGAGGCAAGGCAGGCTCTATGCAAAGCACTGTGCCTAGAAGAAGGGCCTGGGCGTGGCCATGGGTGTATTCTGCATACTTGTCCACTATTCCTTCCTTCTCTCAATCTTTCATCTATTCATCTGATTAACAGAGAAAGGACTAACTGGAGCCCTCCTGTGGCCAGATCTCAGCTTGCAAAGCCTGGGGGGAGGGGACCCTGCCTTTGAGCTGCCATAGACTTGGGAGGAGCTTGCTCACAAGTCAGGACCCTAGACTACCATTGAGAGGTCAGGATGAGTTCTAGGATGAGATTATAGGCACGGGATCATGGACTTGGATTATAGCCACGCACCACCGTTCCAGCGTCTGTCTTCCCTTTTGGGTAAACCACAGGGACAGTGTTGGCTCACCTTTCCTCCCAGACTGTCTGGGAGGAGGCACTTATGTTTGCTCCTCATCCCAGGCAACTCGCCACCGCTGTCTAACCCCGACCTGGTTCCTGGCACACTTGCTTATCTCCCTTTAGCATGGAGCGGGTGCTGAGCTGAGGACGACAGTCACCATCTTCACGGTTGCAGGGCCAAGGAGGCAGCAGTTCCCTCGATTTATCCCAGGGCTGGTCCAGTGCCCTAGTGCTGTGCAAAGTCCTGGGCCAAGGAATGGACAGGACTGGCTGTCCCTGATCAGACTCGTCACATCCAGGAGCGCGACTGAGGTGTTCTTCTTGTCGCTTGGTTGCTCGCTGGTGCTTTGTTCTGTCATCTACTGTGTTGTCCATTGGGTCGGGTCTCTCCACTGATTGACCTTGCAGGATGTAAGAGCATCTTGTGACTTTGGTGCTTCCAGAGACGCAGAGAATCTTTGTGGCTATTTACAGCACTCTGCCACCTCTGTGCTCCCTTCAGTTGCTTACCCACACGTGTGCGGGCGGGATGGGGGGGGTGTCCCTCTGTATCTTCTACGGTGTGTCACAGTTTAGGGAACTGGGGCTTTCATGGGCCACTTGCCTCGGCCACCTGGCTCTATCAGAACTCCACCCCGATTCCTCAGCTCAGAAGGCTGTGTGTCTCCGCCCTGGCTTGGGCTGCTCCGTGGGACTCTCAGGAGGCTCACTCGGAAGAAAAGCAAGACCAAGTGGGCTGCGCGCCCGCTGCTGCCTCTGTTTGCCAAGCTTCGATTCTCATCTAGCCTCTGTGTATCACGATTTGCTTCCTCCGTCTTCAGATGCGGGTCAAGCCTGCGTGGAGAGAGAGAGGGGCTTGGGGAGAAGGAGAAGAGACAGGCTCTTGCTGTATAGCCCAGACAGATGGCGTGGAACTGGCAATTCTCCTGCCTTAGCCTCTTGGGCGTTGGGATTATAGGCATGCACCACTGTGCCAGCTTCTGTCTTCCCTTGTGGATAAACCACAGGGACAGTGTTGGCTCACCTTTCCTCAGGGTCTGGGTGCCTCCTCACGCCTGCTTCCCTCTAGTCTTTCCTCTCTCCCTGAAGTGTTATTTCAGTCTTTGAGGCATTTGAAACTCAGAGGTTTTGCCCAAGGTTTTGAGACCTCAAAGATTTTTCTTGGCCTTTCTACTAAGAAGATAATTCCTAGAATACAGACACCAGATAGTTTCAGCTAGGAAGGGGAGAGGAGAGTAACAGGAGATTACCGGAGATGCCGCTTGCACGGTCGCAACTGGTATTTCAAAAACTGTTTGGATTAGGCGTGCTACTTGCATGTAGCGACTCCTTTTTGGTTCTGAGGATGGATCCCAGGGCGACACGCAGGGTGCGCATGTCCATCCACAGCCCTGGAGTGATGATGGTCCAGTGTGAGTTTCAGTTTCTCTGCGATTTCAGACAGTCGCTGCAGCTGAGTCTCTCACTGGGCTTACGCGTACTCACTCGACAAATATTTAGGGAGCGAAAGCGTCATGCAAGCATTAAGGAAGGGGGCAAGGCGGTCTGGGGTGCAATTCCACTCACTCTTCAGGGTAAACTGGGAGCGACACAGGTTCTTGGTGGCTTGGAAGAGTGAAGGACGCCTGGGCTTCGGTTCCAGTCGACAGTTCATGAACTGTGCCACCTTGGGTGAGTCTCTCGATGTCTCTAGGACACACTTCGTTTGTAGTGAGCAGGTCGCCATGAATCCTGGCTAACTGACAGCTGTCTGAGCACAGGAATGTTACCCGTTGACCACTGCTACTTCCAATGCCACACTGGCCCCCGGAGCTCTCCAGTCGTTGTGTACATTCACGATGCCTTTTGTGGTTTGAATACAAACTCTCTCCCATTGGCTCCCGTGTTTGAACACTTGGTTCCCAGCCGGTGATGCCGATGGAGAGGGTTATGGACCTTTTGGAGGTGGAGGCTTGCTGAAGTCACCGGTGCTGGGCTTTGAAGTTTCACAGCCTCACTCCAGGTGTTGGTCTCTGTGTGTCTCTGTCTCCATCTCTGTCTGTCCCTCTTCCCTCCTCACTGCCGCTGAGTATGGATGCACCACGTTCTCCCGGCCTCCTTCTGCTGTCATGCTACCATGCTTTCCCTGCCCCGTTAACCATTTCTTCCTCTTCACGGTGGGCTCTGTCCCTCTGGAGCTATAAGCTAAAACAAATCCTTTCTCCTTTAGGTTGTTTGGATCAGGATATTTTATCCCAGTGACTGGAAATGAAACTGGATCATCTTCCATAGCGTGTGATGGTCTAGCCTGGTGTATCAGTCAGGATAGCGCGGGGAGCAGATGAAGTCCTGACTAAATATGTATTGCCAGCATGAGCACGGACATGTCAAGGACCCCAATGTCTCAGCCCCCACGGGGTTGGCAAGTCCTTTCTCAAGCCAGGCAAAGCTTCCCTTGATCTGAATACGGATGTGGCTGAGTGCTGCCTTTAGCTAGGATCTGTGTGCTTTCTCCCCCTGGATGACTGTTGTGGAAGTTTATTTTTAGTTATGTATAAAATAATCGTTTTGTGCACTGTTGGGAAAAGGGCATTTTGTATCGTCTGCAGGTGTTGGATTTCTGTGGGGGATGTTTGGTTGGTCATAATCTGCATGTGCTATCAGTAGAACACCTGAGGAGTTCTGGGTCAACAGAAACACCTGAGCTCAGACGCTCAGGGTTCCACTGTCCGGAATGGCACTTGTCATGGTAGTGGTTCCCCCTGCTGAGGTCTGTCAGGGTTCACACCAATGATTATGTGCCCCTGTCCGTCTTGGGTGAGTCACCACAGTAGCTGCTGCTCAGATGATGGCAACCCGAGACTGCTTTCCTACAGAAACCTGCTGCTGGCATTGGCTAACACACCCTGTCCTCCGTATTGTTGCTGCCTACGACAAATGCTCTGAGTTTCTGGTCTGCTGCTGCTGAATCTCCATCATAGTGTGCAGCCCGTGTGATCTTGCCTTTTCTGTATTTGGGTCTGACATTTTTTTTTGCTCTCCGTTGCCCCAGTTAGGTCTGTCTCTACGCTGTTCATGTTTTGGCAGGATGGGCAAGGTTATGTTGCAGAAAGTAGCAACTCGTAGTCGCTGTGTCTCAGGAGCAAGCCAATTCTTATTCATGTTGCATAATCAGTACAGGTCAGTTAAGGGCTCAGCACTTCGGTCAGTCAGGGACCCAGACTGACTGGCAGTCATCGTGCAGAATGTCACCAGTGACCTTGCTACAGACAAGAGAGAAGCAGGAGGATTTTGCCTTAATGCTAATTGTTGGGAGAAGTTCTACATCACAGTTGTGCTTATAACTCACCACAGCCTCTCCCAATTACCAGGGTCCTGGAAGATCTGGCCATGGGCCAGAATGGAACAAGCAGAAGCAGGATGGCTACAATGCTGCCTTGTAACAGGGACTCTGAGCTGGGCTGTGAAGGCCCTTCTAGGTGCAGATCTGTGGATGGAGTTGTGAGCAACTTCCCTACCCCGAGGCCTGCCCACTGCTGCTCAGAGATACTTCAAGGTCTTCTGCCACCATAGGCTAAATGAAGGCCGTATCCGTTCATCTTCATCTCACCCTGGCTGAATTTGGAAGCACCTAGGAGACACACCTGGATGTTTCCAAAGATGCTTAACTGAGCAGGGAAGGTCCATCTTGAACGTGGGTGGCACCGTTCTATGGGCTGGGATCCTGGAATACATAAAAGGAGAAAAAGGAGCAAGCAAACTGAACACAAGAGTTCTTTCCTTTCTGCTTCCCGACTTTGGAAACAGTGTGACCAGTTGCCTCATGCCCCTGCCTCCACAGCTAGAGCTGCTCTTGCCACCATGCCTTCCCTGCTCTCTGTCTATTTGTAAACTCCGAACTAACATCCACTCTTCCTTCCTCAAGTGTGGCGGTTTGAATGAGAATGGCCGCACGGGCTCCTGCGGTTTTGAGCACTCGGTCCTCCCTTGGTGGAACTCTTGGGAAAGCATTAGGAGGCGTGGCCTTCCTGGAGGAGGTGTGTCACAGACAGAAGGCTTTGAGGTCTCAAAAGCCTGTGCCTTTCCCAGTTAGCTTTCTCTACCTTGCGTTCATGGACCAAGATAAAAGCTTTCAGCTACTGCTTCAGCACAGGTGGTCCCGAGTTGTGTAAGAAAGCAGGCTGAGCAAGCCACGAGGAGCGAGCTGGTAAGCAGCACTCCTCGACTTCTGCATCAGCTCCTGCCTCAGGTTCCCCGCCTTGGGTTCCCGTCCTGTCTTCGTTTCTTGATGGACTACAACCAGAAGCTGAAATAAACCCTTCCTTCCCCAAGGTGCTGTTTGTCACGATTTCTATCACAGGAACACAAAACCTAAGATAGGTATTCTATTTCAGCAGCAAGAAAAGTGAAATTGCAAAGGCTGAATCTGGAGCCGCGGTTCGCCTCTGAGTGCCCCTAAGGTTGCTGCCATTGTTGCTGATGGAAGTGCATCTGGGGGATGGACACCACTCGGCCTGTCTCTCTGTGGAAGGTCCAGTGCTCCCCCCCTGCACAGATTCTTCATTGCTTCCAGGAGTAGAGTGGCAGTCCAGAGAGTTCCAGGGATTTGCCAACAGGCTGCGCTCTGTAAATCTTGCCTCCAGTCAGGCCCGGAGCTGTCCCGAACCCCCTGTGACACACCCTGTTCTCTCTCTAGTTCCTCTTTCTCCTCCGGAGGCTTTCATTGACTCATGCAGGCGTGTGTGTATGGCACGGACGGTGCTGGCAAGGAACTAGGGGTTAGACACATCTGCCATAGGCAGGCAGGTGAGGAGAGGGCCTCAGCTAGGTCACAGAGATGGAAGACCCCTGCGCTCGCTCTTCCCCTCCTGACCCGGCAGTTCTGTCCTGACAAGGTCAAGACCAGGAGCAAGGCACGTTTACCTAACACTGTGGGCCTATCAGTTTCCCCGCCTTTGAATAAACTGGCCAACTCTAAATTAGGGAATGAAGACGCCCCTCAAAATACCTTAAAACCCTAGCCCACCTCAGCCCTCCAGGAAGGCAGGATTTTGCCTTCCCAGGAGTCTTTGCATGCCTTGCTGTACGTTTCCTCGCCCTGAGTAAGGGTCTTCCTTCACCGGTTGGTTGCTTCTGCCTGCTGCATCTGAGAGTTTCCCAGCTGCTACCTTTTGAGCCTAAGATTTCTCTTACCTTTTAATTCTTAAACTGGCAGAGCAAACAAACCGGATCCAGACCCCTAGGCAGTGACAGAGAGTATATAAGGACGGAGATAAACCTAAGTTTTTCTTTTTTTTTTAATGGTTAAGTCTTCCCCTGTGAAAACTGTGTTTTTCCTTTATGTCTAAACTGATGTTGAGAGAGTTTGTACAATGCAGCCAAAATACAGTGGGGTGGAGGGGAAGGTGATGGGAGGGGAATCGTATCCATTACTATACACAAACAATTTCCTAGCGTTCACATACTAATCTGGTTCAGTGTGAAAGGGCCTCCCCACAGACTCTTCCTGTCTGGTTTCCAGCTGAGGGGGCAGAAGAGACTGATAGTCATTTTTTTGGGGGGGGGAGGCGGGAATATGAAACTTCAGGTGGTGGTGTCTAGGTGGAAGAAATAGGGGTGGGCTTTGAATTCTGTAATCAGATCCTGCTTCCGGCCTTGCCTCTGCTTCCTGTCACCACAGCTCCCCCACCTCGGTGGACCCCATCTCCTGAACAATGGGCCCAAATAAGTTCTTTCCCTAAGCTACTACCTCAGGCATTTCTCCACAGCGATGAGAAAAAGAAGTGAGATACAGGATTAGCGATGTTTCCCACAATCTCTCTTTATATCCACAGAACAGGGAGGACACGCATATGGGAGTTTGTTGTCTAACACACACGCACACACACACACACACCCACATACACTCCCACACACGCACCCCCCCCCAAGGGTGTGGATGCTTCTGTTCCTGTATCTGGGACAGGGATGGTACTGAAAAAGTCAGGCAGTTCCTCGGGTTTCATGAGGGAACAAGCCGCAAAGAGAAGAGTGTTTCAGGTTTTCCTGAGACTGAGTCTCTACTGGATCTTTGCTCTAGAGAGCAAATTCTGTCTCAGCCACAGGAGGGCCCCTGTCCCCTGAACTGCCTGCCACACAGACTGGGAATTCAGAGATAAAAGAGGAGCAGACTCAGGGCAGAATAACAGTAATTTGTCTTTTGCGTGGGGGGGGGGAGTGTGTGTGTGAATGGAATATTTGGCTCTTATCCAACATTTCCTCCAATTGGTGACCCATGTGGGTGGCTTTTTCAAAAATATTAGTTTGACTACATTGGACAAAAGGCTGGCCTAGGCCGATCAGTACATATGCAAAAACACAAGCTCCCTGCCCCCACCTAATTCACACAGTCCACACCCCAAGACAGACTCAGAGGCTTGACTTACTGGCTGAAGTGTGCTCTGATCCAGCATAACCAGGAGGAACCAGTTCGCCATAGCTACTCCATTACAGAGGACAAAGTGCAAGGATTGCTGGGAAACCCCAGCCCTGGTGCCTCTACCACCTTATCTGTGGCAGAAACCACAGCTACCCTGCATGGAGTCATCTTCCTGTAACCATGAACTATGGAGCACCAATCAAAGGTGACCTCAATGTGGCTGCAAAGCTAGCTCCAGTGTTCACTATAGTGATGGCTGTCTTATGGGTCACAGATGACTTACCCCTCCCACCAGCCCTGAAGGCTGGTTCACAGGGTGGGCATAGCTCTGGCTTTCCTGGTCTTGTGAATTTACAATTGAGGTAACAGTCCTTCATGTCCCAGGCTTCTGCCAGGCCTACCTTCTGACTTAGGTTGTTATTTCTGCCTGCAGAGTTATGGGAAGTGGAATTAGTCAGAGCTAAGTTAGGGTTAGGATGGAATTGTGGGTTTGGGGTTGTGTGGGATAAGGTGGGGAGGATAGGCTAGGATACTCCTCTGTGAGTATCAGTGTAGGAAGCAGACATCAAAACTGCTCCAGCTGTTGTGTCTTAGTTATACCCAGAGAAGGGGAGCATGTAGGCCAGGACAGAACTGTCCCAGCTAGGACACCTCCCCTCCCCCAGCTCAGCTGGGTTTATACAGGCCTTCCTGTATTTGCCTAGACTGGGTTAACTCCAAGGAGAACCAGCTTCCCTATTAACCTGGGGCCTGTGTTTTATCAGCTTCCAGCAGGCAGGATCCCAGTTCTGGGAGCATCTGTGACCCGTTGTGCAGTAATAGCTTGTTTTTCCCCGTGTTCGGCTCCCTTCACAAGTACTTAGTGTGAAGTCATAGGGGAAGGGTGTGTGAGCAGAAGAAAAACAGCACTATTACACAACCCCCCGAAGAGACTGCTGTGATAGAATTAAAAGCTGCCGCCCTAGGACATTCTAACAGACGACACTGTGAGGTTGCCAAGGTAACCCACCAGGATACAGTTCCAGCATCTCTGGGGTTGAGGCTGGGGAAATGAGGTAGACGAGGTCAGTTAGAGGTAAGGCCCAGCTGCTCCAGGTCTGTCCCCCAACTAGCCGGCCCACAGCAATCCAGGCTGCTTCCTATACAACGTAAGTCAACCCAAGGCTTGGCCGCTTATTGGGTATCACAGGCAAAAGAGAATCAGGACGTTCTGGATAATTGTTGAATGTAGGCCACCCAGAGCTTTCTAAGAGCTGGAGGCTAACAACTCATTAGTTCACTGTGTCCACATTTATCAATACTGTGTACTAGGTAGGAAGCAAAGCAGGACGTATAGGAAGACAGATAAAGAGTTCTGGCGCACGGGGCTGGGGCTGGGACGGAAAAAATAAAGAACCAGGTAGAGAAAAAAAATCATTGAAGACGTTTAAGTACACACGTTAGTACTAAGGACAACATTGAATGGATGAAATGTAAAAATGTAAAAATAGCTCATTAACCTCAGGGACCTGGTGTTTACAAAACACCACCACCCAAAGCACACACTAAAATAAAACCACACACACTGTCTCTGTTTCTTCTTTACAGTGCCCGTGATTTCTTATTGGCCATCAGCTGGGCTCTGTGTGTGTGTGTGTGTGTTTGTTTTTTAATGTAGTGATCATCAGAGGCTCCAGACAATGGTGTGAGAGTTCCCTGATCTTCCAGGTCTCAGGCAGGATCTTCCGCAGAAAGACCTCTCTCTTTGACTTCACAAACAAGCATTCAATACTGGAGGTGCCTGGACCCTTGTCCTGGCTTATTTTCTTCCAGCAGGGCGAGCAGCTGGGGATGAGTAAAATGTGAACCGAGATCGGGGAGGGATGCTAGGAAGTGGCCGGTGGAGAGGCAAAAAGGGGAAAGAACACAGGTCAGGGTTGGGGTGGGAGGAGAAGACAAGCAGCTCTCACAAGGGGAGTCCCTGCAAACAAGAATCCCGCCCCCCCCCCCAGGTGTTATTAGTACCAGACGGACCTCATTAAAACACAGGGCCTAGATCAGCCCTCCGCCGTGTGGCTCCAATGCCTAAGGACCCTTCTTTGCCCAACCAGAACAGGATAATCAATTAGATCTCAGTCCCCCATGGTCATGACGATAATAAGGATAATAGCTGAGTTATAGAACGCTTCCAAGCATTTTTCCATTTAATAACGCACGAGGAAGCGCAGCTTTGCAAATGAGCAGGCCTGGAGTCATCCCAGTCACAGGGGAGTAAGGGCAGAAGGCAGGAATCCACCCTGGCCATTTGTCTCTAGGGCGCTGCTCTCAAGCCTGCAGGGCAATTCTGTTTTGTTTTACGGGCCTCAAGGAGCTGCCACTTCACACCTTTGCTTTGGTAATGCAGCCCCGTCCTAGAGATTTATGGAATTTTGTCCTCAGGGAGCCCACCAGTCCCTAGGCTAAGATGACCCAATCCCCTCAAGACCTCAGCCCTCTGGCCACCCGTATGAGGCCGGGGAAGAGAGGCTGAGGCCAGCGCCGCCGCTGTTTCTCTCCCCATCACTACCTGCTAAGAGATAAACCCAGCAGGACGCTGCTTGGGGACGGTCCCACCTGTGGAATGGGTCAAAAATGGACCTCATCCCAGCTGTCCTCCAACCCCGGCCCATGAGCCACGTTGTTGACGGTCTCCTTCTCAACATCTTGGCTAGCATCTCGGCTCTCTCCTAAGTGGGTCCCGGCTCCGGGGCTGGGGAAGGTGGTGGTGCGGGGAGGGCCGGGGTTGCGCGGTGCCCGTGGCGCACGGGTCCCGGCCCGGGGGTGCCCCGCGCCAGGCTGCCAGGGGCCGCTGGGCTCCCCCCCCAAACCCCGAGAAGATGCAGCGCAGCATATTTTGCACATGAGTTCAGAGGAAGAGGAAGTGTAGCGGGCGGACGCGCGGCGGCGGCGGCGGCGGCGGCGCGGGGCGGGGGCGGCGGGGCTGGAGTCGGAGCGCGCAGGGCGCAGGGCGCTGCGGGCGGAGCGCGGCCACCGGCTCCGGGGAGAGGCACCCGCGCGGCGGGCGACACGCGAGGAGCCGGCGACGCGAGCGGCCGCCCACCCCCCCCGACTCCCCCGCTCTGCCCCCCACCCCCACCCCCACCCCCGGGGCCGCGTCGTCCGCGCGCCGCCGCGCGTTGCATGGCACAAACTTTCCATCCCGGGACGCAGCACGCCGTCTCCGGGAGTCCGCGCCACGGTCGCCGCCGCCGCCGCCGCGGGTCCCCAGAGGTAGGTGGGCGGGCTGGAGCGCCGAGGCCTCGGTCTCGGCTCCGCGGCCCCGGATCCGGGTGAGCAGGGCGGCAGCCCCTAGTGGGCACCTCGGGGCTCCGGAGCTGCCAGGGGAAAGCCTCTGGTCCGGGTCGCACGGGGATGGGTACCGGTCGATGGGGCGCCAGCTCCTGGGCCAACTTTTTTTTTTTTCCCTTTTGATGACGGAGGGGGTAAAAAAAAAAAAAAAAAACCAACCCCGCGGGAGCGTGTTGGGGTGAGGGTGGGTAGTCCGCTGGGGGTCCCGGGCTCCGCGTGCGCGGTGACCCCTGGAGGTACACGGTGGGGAGCTGCGCGGCTACAGGTGGGTCAGGACCCGAGGCTGTCGGGGTACCCGGCCTGGAGCAGACGGAGCCGCGGCCGCACACGTGCTCCCGGGAGAGGTGAGCTCCACCCGGGGCAGAGGTGCGCGACCCTTGAGCTCAGACCGGGCGCCGAGACTGTGGAGAATTTGGTCCCTGGCACCAGAAACGGGCATCTTCTCTTCTGCAAGGGATTTATTTTCTTGCCTTGTCTAACACACTTTCGCAGGCACGGGACCTGGGATGGTCATGGGGTCCTGGAGGGGAAGAGCGTGTATTTCTGGAAGCCTGAGCCAGGCGAGTGCGCCAGGTCCCCGGGCACCGCTGTCTGGGCCAGAGTCGTGCAGAGAGGGCAGGGTTGGCCCCGCGCGCGTGCTCCCTGCATGGCTACTGCTCTCAGCTGCCCCCTGTGGGCGGTGGGTGGTGCCAGTGAGTTTGTTCAGGGCCTTAGAAACAAACAAAAACTATTTTTTTTTTAAATAGTCTGGCACAGATCTTTGTATATGACTGGCCGCCCAGCTGCCCAGCAACCGCCCCTTCTTGTCCATACAGCGGCTTTCAGATCCCAGGCGTGCGGTCAGAACAGGTGTCTACCAGCCCCTACCTCCAAGTGTCATCTCAGGATAAGGAAAGGCTTTTCCAGGAAGGAAGCCCGGGTGTAATGTGAGTGGCCTACAAGCCTGTGGGTAGGGCCTCTGATTCCAACCGGTCGGTCGCCAGGATTCCTAACTTCTGACCAGCTGAATTCTGAGGAAGTTCAAGCCAGATGTCACCAGCCACCCACCATCAAGGGTTAAGCAACAGATTGTGTGGTGCTTGTACTCCAACCTCTGTGAATCAGTGTAACCCTAGGGAGAGCTTGCATCCTGGTATGCTCTCTGCGGGAGCCTCCCTGTGCCCGCATTTGTGGGGCAAGACACCGGCTTGTTTTGTTTTGGCATCATAGCCAAGGGACAAATGAAGTGGATTGTGAAGTCAGCTAATAGATTTGGTGCAGGAATTGAAATAGAATAAATTGGGGATACAAGTCAGTGAATTCTTCCTCTCTGTCTGGAACAGGGAACTTTGACTTGATTTCAAATAACTGCCCTGTCTGTTGGGAAACAGGCTTGAGTGATGGGAGTCCCCGCAAAGCCAACCTGTGTTTCTTCCATGTTCGCTTTCCACCAGAGCTGAAGCTTGGTGGCCACGGCTGCCTTACCAAATGTGAATTCGGTAGGTTAAGGAAAGGACACTCTGGCTCTCCTATACCGCTTTGTCTTTTTGTTGTTGTTGTGGAGACAAGGTCTTCCTGTACAGCCCTGGCTGGTCTGGACCTCTCACCGTGTGGGTCAGGCTGGCCCCACACTGGCAGCAACCCTTCTTCCACGTGCTGGGATTATGATATGCCCCGCTGCACCCTGCCCCGTTAGAGGGATGTGTAAAGGTGCAACAGAGACAACACAAATGTCTCACGGGGCACAGGGACGTACTCCTATAATCTCAGAATTCAGAAGGTGGAGGAAACGAGAAATTTGAGTTAGAGGTCAGCCTGGGCTACACAAACAAAGACCCATACCTAGATTTTTCTAACATTTTGCTGTGCTGGTTTTCTTGCCCATCTAGTTACCGTGTGTCTGTCCAGTGTGTTGCTTTATGCATTTTTAAATAAGTTACAGTGTTAGTACAGGGTCACTGTAAACATTCCGGCTCACATTTCGTTAGTGTCCAGTGTGGGTCCACGTGTTCTTACACACACGTAACAGCAAAGCACGTCTGCACGTTGTTTTGATGAATGCAGGCACCCGGTAACCCAGTCCTTATCAAGACAGATAATAAACCATCCACCTGGGTTCCGTGGCCACAGCTAGTCAGCTCCAGCTCCTACCGTCCCATCACACAGCACTGTGTTGTCTTCCCGTAGATCGGTTTAGCCTGTTTCTGAATGTCTTGTCCACGGAATTCTACAGTACTGTGTAAAGTGCCTTTCCACTCGGTAATTCCATTTTGTTACTGGTAAGTTAGGTTCAGGAGGTGTATGCACGCCACATTTAGTTAGGACATTCCCTTGTTCCTGGGTACATGGGTTCTACGCAGGCTTTTTTTGTTATTTGTTGGTTATTGTGAAAAATATAGGCATGAATATTTGTATTTGTACACAAATTCCTAGGGACATGCTGATGGATGACTACCCGTGTCACGGGGGAGGTGTACATAGCGTAGAGGAAATCGCTAGGCCTTCCTCTAGTGTGGTGATTCCATTTTATACTCCTAGAAAGAGTACAACCATGCGATTCTGGAGATCAAGTCACAATCCCATTTGCCTATCTGTAAATAAGGATGATTAAGTTAGATTCTCATTCTCCTGGGCCTGGAGGGCAATGTTTTCCTGGGATCAGCTGGGACACTCGTGCTTGTTTTCATAGGTAGAAGGGACTGTAAGAAACAGCCCCTGACGCTGTCACTTGACAGGTTTAATTTTTGTTGTCACGTGTGTATGATGTGTGTGAGTGTGGGTATGTCCATACCACAGATGCGTATGAGAGGTCAGGGGCTAAGTTCGGGGTCTGTACTCACCTTCTACCTTGCTTGAGGCACAGGGTCTCCTGTTCGAAGCTGCATATAACAGCCAGCCTTTGAGCTCCTTGGAGTCTCCCGCCTCTGGCTCCTGTCTTGCCCTGGGAGTGCTGCTGCATACATTTACACTGTCGCATCCAGCTTTGCCTGGGTTCCAGGGATCTGAACTCTTGTCCTCATTCTTACCCAGCTGAGCCAGCACCCCCAGCCCATAAGCAGATTTATGCTGACATCATTGCAAAAGATAAGATGATGCTGAATCGTTAGAGATCTTCATGGAAGGGATTTCCATGGGGGGATAAACCCTAGGTTGTGAAAGACTGGTTGAGTGCTTTCTATGAAAAACAAAACAAACAGACAAACAAACAAAAAAAAAAAAAACACCATAAGTTACACAGAATTCCACTGAATTTCTGCCTAGAATTCCTGGGCAATTCTGGCCTACTGGGCATGCCGATGTGAACTTGGTGGAGATGACTTTGGATTTGTCTAGTGTGGGCAGCTGCCTGTGTTTTGTTTGGGAGATAGGGCAGAGTTGGGTGGGTCAGCACAGAGCAACTTTGACAGAACCCAGCAGCACCTGTCTTATTACTGAGAAAGGAGTCTGGCCTCTCCGAGGTCCTGGTAGTGTAGCCCCTCTCTGTGGGACCCGAAGCAGGGCCTGTAGGGTGATCCAGGAGACAGGAAGTGTATCTTTCTGGTACGCTAGAGGGTGAAATGTTTCCATGTTCCTCAAGGTGTCCCTGCACTAAGTTTCTCAGTGGACAGATGACCCATGTGCAGTTTTGAGACATCAGACAGGGTTTGGGGCTCTGCCATTTATGAAAAATATTTCTACAGTAGACATTGCACAGTGTGGGCCAAGAGGAAAGGTGCCCAGCAAACACCCACCAGAGGACTGAGCTGTCCATCTGGGTGATTGACAGTGGGTGCTGGAGAGATCAGGGTCCTAAGAGGTCATGGTCCCAAGTGTCAGAAGATGGTTCACCCTAGTGTGGGGGATGGGTATCCAGTATTCGGACCTACAACACTTTTGCCACAACAAACTTCGCTGTATAGCGCCATTCGATTTCAGAACAGCTTTTGCCATTGTTGCTAAGCAATACTAGGTGCCATGCCAGGTGCTAGGTACTGCTTGGCAACTTATATCTGAGTCATTCCAGGAGAGGTGAGCGTTGATGCTGTTTGCTTTTCAGCCTTGAGGAGAGTGAAGCCCAGCAGGTCCTGCAAGCACTGGTTTACCTGTCAGAGTTTCTGAAACCTTTAGAAGACAAGCCGCAGCACTCAGCTCTCGTGGATGTGGCGTCTTCTGAAAGCACAGCTCACGCTACGTGAAGACATAGCATAATAGAAGTGTCGGGGGGTGGTCTGAACGAGACGACAGGAAACGACACGCTGGAGTCACCTCCTTTAGTGCTTTATTTATTTTCGTCCTATAGGCGGGGAGTGTGGCACGACTGTAGAGAAGCTGACTTTGAAGCTTGGTATGGTGACACATTAGGACCTGTAGGCAGGAAGGTGGAGAGTTCGAGGCCAGCCTGAGCTATAGAAAAGAGACCCGGAGTCTAAGAGCAAAAGGAGAGCCGGCAAAATGGCTCAGCAGGTAAAAGTGCTTGCTTTGAGAGCTGTTGATGACATGGGTTCAATCCCCGGAGCTCAGGGTGGAAGGGAGAACTGACTCCTGAAAGTTGGCCTCTGACCTTCATGAGCATAACCCCCGCCTTCCCTCCCACCCACCCACTTACTCTTGACACTTGTGGGTACATGTGGGTATAACACATACACACACATGTACACATGCACACACACATGCACATATGCATCCACACACAATTTTTTTTTTTCTGAGACAGGTTTTTCTGTAGAGTTGGCTGTCCTGGAACTCCCTCTGTAGATGAGGCTAGCCTCTAAGAGACTCACCTGCCTCTGCTTCCTGAGTGTTGAGGTTAAAGGCATGTACCTCCACGCCTGGCTGAGTACCTTTTGTTCTTAAAAAGCGAAAGGTTCTTGCCAATTTGGGTTGTGATTTTATTGAGTGACTTGGAATGCAGCAGCCACTAGCCACGTGTGGCTATCAAAATGTGTAGCTAAATGAGTCAGAGTCGGAGAAAACCAGACTGTAGTTCTGCAGGCGTGTTAGCCACAGTTCAAGTTTCTGGAGCCATGTGTGGCCACTGGAACTGTGTCTGCCACTGCTGTGAGCTCTATGGACAGTCACATTGTGCCCTGCCCATTTCCTTACCCCCTTCAGTTGAGGACTGGCTCCAGGGGCGGCAAAGATTTGGGCTCTTTCCATTTCCCTGACAAAGAGATGCATTTTGGCAGACATTTCTTTCATGTTTACCCTCTAGAGAATTTTTCCGGGGGGGGGGGTGTAATGCGTGATAGTGTTCCTTCCATTCACATTCATTTTTTTACATAGATTTGCGTTTCCCTTTTCTCCTGGGCCCCCGAAGAGGCTTTTCATTACTATCTTTGCATATTTCATCAAGGTGTATTTTTGTGAAGGATCGGTATGGCAGGCGGTTCAGAGTCCCTGCTTGAGCCCTGTTAATTCTTTGGTCTCCAAATAGAAATCTGGTCCAGCTTTTAAATATGCATTTGTGTGAATTACTCCCTACCTGGGCTGAATTCAGAGAGGGAAATCTCTCTCAGTGGGCCAGAACCAGAGAGCCAGGAAATCAGGTCATACTCTCTGGGGATGGCTACCTGCTAGGACTGAGGTGGAGCCATCATCTGGGATACTTAATGTTTGGAGGTTCTCTCAGGTCTGGGCTGTCTCGGGAGAGCAGGGGTGACAGAGAGGGCAAGGAGCTCTAGTGGTCCTCGTCGATTTTTTGGCTTTTGCTTCTTACCTTGGGATCAAAAGAGATGGGGGAAGCTCGTTCCAGGTGTTCTCGGCCAGATCCAAATAAATTGTGCTTGCCACCATGTGAAGCTGAGCAGCTCATCTGCTTCATAATCCTCTAGATAAAAGGTTTCCGAACTTTTCAGTCAGGAGCTGACAACTTTTTCTGGTTTCTCCACATGAAACGTGCCCTTTGTTGTCCTACATCTCAAGAGTCAGCATGGGTGATCAGATTGTACCCTTTGTAGAGGGCGATCAGCCTTAGTTGTCGTGTGTGTGTGTGTGTGTGTGTGTGTGTGTGTGTGAGAGAGAGAGAGAGAGAGAGAGAGAGAGAGAGAGAGAGAGAGAACCCCTGCTTCCTACTTCACCCTGTGCTGAGGAATCCTTTACACCTTGTAAACTAACTCACACAGTGTGCAGATTTGAGGGTGCTATAGTAGCTATTTTCCATGAAGTTGGGTACAAAGATTTGATTAGTCACAGAATGGTTAATAGAATGTGTCCAGTTCATGTATTTTCAATCTCAGAAGTATAAAGTACAGGTCCATTCATTTAAATCCTTTTTTTTTCAATTTAGAAAGGATTTGTCTTGCTGAGTGGTGGTGGTGCACGCCTTTAATCCCAGCACTTGGGAGGCAGAAGCAGGTAGCTCTCTTAAGTTCGAGGCCAGCCTGGTCTACAGGGCAAATTCTAGGACAGCCAGGGCTACACAGAGAAACCCTGTCTCAAACAACAACAACAACAAAAAGGGAAATAAAAGACAGGGTTTGTGTGTGTGTGTGTGTGTGCATTTGCCTTTAAAAGTCCCTTTCCAGTGTGACACAGTAACAGATAGCAGACAATGCCAGTGTAGTACTGAATGGCTCCCATTTATTTGTCTGTCTACCCAATGGTGCTGGGGGTGGGACTCGGGGCCTTGTGTAAGAGAGGCGAGAGCTCTACCACTAAGCCTTGTCCCCAGTGCCACATTCTGCATGCCTGAGGTGCTTTAACCTGTGTAGGTGTTGCATTTGTCCCTTTTTACAGATGTAAAAAATGAGGTTTCTGGGCTTCCTTGAAGTCGCAGCTAGGAAATAGTGTCACTAGGATTTGAAGTAGGGACTTGGGCACCTGTGTATCCTGGGCTATACTGTTAAGGATGTGAACTTGGGCTGTAGCTATCGCTCAGTGGGTAGAGGCACCCGATGACCTGAGGTCAGTCCCCAGGACCCATATGGTGGGAAGAAAGAACCTCTTACTGCAGTTATCCTTTGACCTCCATATGCATACTGTGGCACGTGCCACCCTCCAGTGCATAAATTGTGATGATGATGATGATGACGATGAGGTTGATGATGATGACGGAAAGTGAACTTGAGAGCCACAGGGCCGAATTTCAAGGGCCCCTTTCCATCTTTTGGTACCTCTGTAGTTTTCTTATTGTGGCTGATCTCTATTAACTGTGCTCTGCCAAGGTTAGCCTTGAATGGATGAAGGAGTGCTGACTGCCCTTGAGGGGGCCACTGTCATAGAGGAGTGGGTACCACCAAACTCCAGACTGGTGCACCACCTAGATACTCTGTACACGCCGAAGCAGTGTGTAACTCACTTCTGCCTGCCACACACTCTGACCTCTTAGACCTGGCTTCTCCAGCCTTCTGCTCCAAGCTGCCATCCCTAGCCATCCACAGGTCCCCTCTCCTGCCTTCAGAACAGACCCAGTTGTTCCTCTTCTGAGTCAGCTGGTTTCCTAGTTCCTGACATCATACTCAAGTGATTTACGTCTCCCCAGCTTCAATCCCCTGGGGAAAGGGGAACTTCCAGCTCAGACCGTGCTCACAGTGCGGTCTGATAGCCCTGTGATTGCTGTCCTCTCTGTGTTCTTTTTCTGCATGACATACTTTGAAGATTGAATTTTTCCATTTTTCTTTCATATCTGTTGCCTTTTTCAGTGCTTTTGAAGGTACGGTCCTTGAAAGGAAGTGTCGTCTGAACGTTTCTGGGGAGATGCAAGCATCTGCTCACTCCAGATATGGCACCGATGACAGACCAAAGCACCATTCCACCCAAGGCTAGCTTTGTGAACTAATTATTCTATTGAACTTACTTACAGAGCATGGGGAAAGGATTACTTATAAGGGGTGCGTGACCTCCAAAGGTCCACACCACTGGAGAGTCTCACCACAGCATGGATAACAACTTCTTCATGGCTGCACAGACATAGTCTATTTCAGTTAGCTTACACTGTGGTCCCATTACCTTCCAGACTTCGTATAACCGAGAATTCCCTACAGTTGGGACAGAAGTGTGGGAAGGGGTGGCTGGGATCTCAGGTGAGGGACTAATGACCCTTCCCACCCCATTCTGAGAGTCATCAACCCTATCTTGAGGGGCGCTTGCAAACAGTCACGACTGCTCTGTAGGGAATAGTGAAGGCTGCTAACTTGGAAGACAGCATTCTACAAAATTTGGCTCTTCTGTTTTGTTATGGAATGGCCGACACTTAGCAAGAATCTTGTCTGCAGTGCTACTCAGTATATTTGTTGAGAGAATGGTAAAGAGGCAGGCTTGCTGGCCTCGTGGTAAGGGTGATGGTTTACTTTATGTCGTTTCGGACGGACTGTGGTGCCTTGTTTGTGTTCCAATACCAGTCTAGGTCTTGCTACAGGAGCTTTCATATGTAATTCGTGTTGCAGTCAGCAACACGTACAGGGGATTGCCCTTAGCAGTGTGGGTGGGCTTCAATCATCAGTCGAAGAATTTAAGAGAAAGTGCTAAGAACTCCAAGCAGCTTTAGAAAGAACTCTGCCTTTGGACAGCCTTTGGTTTAAGTCTGCAACATAGGTATGCCTGTAGCCCAGGAACTCAGGAGGCTGAGGCTGAAAGGTCACATGTTCAGGTCCAGCCTAGGCTACAGGTGAGTTCAGAGTCAAGCTGGGTATTGTGGATGCTGTCCTCTGAGCAGAGCATCTATGATGGTCTTAATCTGAGCGGCATGGTAATCTACAAGACAAGATGGAGGACATCCTCAAAATTGAAGATGCTTCAAGATTGGGCTCGTTGACATCCTTTAATGGGGGATGTCATTATTAGACCTTCACTTGAGATTCCACCCATTCCCCTGTACCTCCCTCCCCATTTCCAGTTGCATGTAATTCTGCCCTGGCTGCATGTGGTCTCTGGATGTGCTAAAATATGTAGGAGTGTGGAAGGTTAGCTGGACAGGGACTCCATCCCTATAGCTGGAGTGATTCTTCAGAATTGCGACTGTTTGGGGGTCCCCTATGCCTCCTTAAGTAGACCTGGTACATTCATTGCTTCTCCAGCTGGCATGGGTGAAATTGTTACTGGGGTCTGCTGTTTGTGCCATGCCTGGGGGAACAGAGGTTCATGCTGCTCTAGAAAAAGTCTGTGAAACACCAGGTAGCTTGGTGATACCCTATCGCAAAGTAAAGAAAGAGGGCTGGGGATGTGTTGATGAATGGCTTATGTTGGGGATGGAGGAATGTGGCATTAACTCTGTGTGGAGCTCTGGCTTCTTAGCTTATCCTGGAATGTTTGGACTTGTTGGCCTCCAAAAGCCAATGAGCCAACTCCTTAAAATGACTCCATCAACCAATCAATCACACACCACCCAACACACATGTACACACACACATCTCCACATCCCATGTCCCACCCAGTGACAGGAAGGGTTCCAAGTGGTGCTTCAGTCTGGAGTAGGAGGGCTCTGGGTGTATGAACCAGCAAGCAGCAGTTTGGCCTTACTTAGCTTGAGGCCATGACCCACACTGAGGGTTGGGGCTGGCGAGGAGAAGACAGCCAGGTCTCCAGGCTGGATATGATCACTCTCTGAGTCACCTCTCTAGTACTGGAACAGCACTCCACAGAGGCCAGCGACGGAGGTCAGAAGGGCGAGAAGGCCGATCCCTGTAAGGTTTTGGCTGTTTGTGGAATGGCATTGGGCTTGGCCAGTGAGCTGGGGAGCCAAAGCATCTTCCAGAGATGACTGAGCATGATGCAAGACGGGTGGTCCATGTGTGGTTGAGCCTAGCAACTCCCAGGACAATGGAGCTACTCCCGGTGCAGAAGAAGAGCAGGCCTACTAGGCAGGCTGTCCGTTTCTCCTTGGAGTACATTCTAGAGTGGTCAGAAAGCTCCAGGTCTCAGAACGGCTTCTGGAACTGGAGACGATTGTCTGGGATGTGCATGGGGAGGGGAGCTTTTACCAAGCAGGTTCATTTATGGCAAGGAGGAGTCTGATAGCTAGGTGGGAGATGGTGGCATACGTATATATTTTTGGTCACATGCAACAATACCATATAGCGATAGACCCCAGATTTTACACCTCAGCAGCTGTGAATTTACTCATGGGATGGGAGGACAAACGATAGTTTCACATTTTTTAGGGGAACCTAGCAATACTATCTGTGAAATAACCTTCCTGGCTTGAGGGAGAGTTCAGAAAGGTAACATTGACATCACATCCTTTTTGAGGATAGAACATTGAACTTTGGGGTGGCTGCCAAGGAAATCACTGTGGAACAGAAGAAGGGTGCTGGCCTCTAGTGTGACTTTGAAGTTTGGGAAGCTGGGTGGCATCTAGCTTCTGGGAAGGAGTCAGTAAGTAATTGGGGTTACTTGGGAAGGGGCAGACTTCTTCCAGTAGAGATGTGCTGTATTCCCAAAGGGAGTAGTTATTAAGCTAGACGCATTAAGTTGTTTGAGTTTCTAGCAGTTAACAAATGATACCGTTAGGAATGTTTGTAGCCTAGGGCTGCCATTCAACGTACAGAAGCACTAAGAACATCTCCCCTCAATCTTCACTGAGAAAAACCTAGAATCTGCCTTCTGCTGCGCTGGATGTGGTATGTAGGGTGTAAAGGCAGGGACCGCAGGACAGAGGGTGGGTAAGGCCGCAGGGGCTGTGCCCCAAACATTATCTTTCTGCAAAAATTTACAGCAGCGAAGCAAATAAGGTGGAAGCTCTGCTCTCGTTGAGCCCAGGTTGGGGCACAGGGTGCTGTCTGTACTTACCGTATGTTACAAGCGGTCCATAAGCAGAGTGACCGAGGAGAATGGAACAGGAGGAGGCCCAGAATAGCATTTCCTGGATAGGATGTGAGTGCTTTTGGGAGAATGGCAGATGAGCCCAGGAAGGGTGGTTGGTGTCTGAGGAGGAAAGAGGTTTGAGATTGCAAGTAGAGAGCAAGGGCTGTGCTCTGAGCTGCTTCTCGGGACTGGGTGCCAGGCTCAGGAAGGACCTGGGCCTCCTGTCCCCCTGTGAGGGAGTTAGGGTGGACTACAAGGTTGGGGAGGACTAAGTTTGCCCCTACAGTGTCTGTCTCCGACCTGGATGCATGCTGAGACAACAGTTACCCCTGGAGCCCACCTGGTACTGCAGAAGTAACAGCAAGTGCATTGTGTGGCTGGGTTGTGTGCAACCCTGGGTTCCATCTTGCCCTCAAGTCGCTCGCTCTGAGCAGAACCAGCTGCCATGCTGTAAAGACACAGCCTCAGCCCTGTAGAATGTTCCCGCTGCAGGCAACTGAGAGGCCCCTACCCACAGCCAGCATCAGTTCAGCATCACGTAGAGGGGCGGTCTCCTGCAGCCCACAATCACCTTCTGCCTAGGCAGCATCATTTTTGTTGTCTTTCTTACGGTGCTGGGAGTGGAACCAGGGCCCTCTGCAATCCAGGAAGTGTTCTGCACTGAGCTACACTCTGGGTCCCTGACCCCACCTCCTGACTGCATCCTCAGGACAGACCTTGAGTCAGCCACCTGGTAAGTCCCTTCTGGAGTCCCCACTCACGGAGCCCTGTGAGATGGTGAGTGTTTGCCCTCTTGAGCCTGAGTTTTGGACCAGTGTGCTGCACATTCCAGGAAGTTTAAGTGGAAAGTCCTGTTCTTGTGTGACAGTTGCCCACTGGAGCACTGAGGCTGCCATGGTTCCCGAGCAATTTGTTACCCAACGAAAGGTAACTATTTCCAGGCTGTTCCTTTTAAAACAAACAAACAAAAACACATTACCACCCTTGCCTCACCCCACTGGTAGCACCTAGCATCTCAGCTCTGCTCCTATCCCCACCTCAGCCAGTCCCAGCAAGAACAGCTCCTCTGGGAAGAACATATTACTCAAACCACAGTCCTCTACCCAGCTCTCCAGCATCCCCAGGGAGCTCTCCAGGAACACCATTGCAAACCCCACCCAAGGCCTGAGAATCAGATTCAGGACCCTGAAGACCGGAGATACAGTGAAGTTTGCGAAGCCCTGGGCTCTCAACCTCTGTTGTCCTTTGAGATTTAGAGAAAGCTGTTAAATGTTCATGCCCAGGGTCTGGAGGTCTGTGGGTGGTTCTACTCCCAGTACCCCAACAAAAACAACAAAAATGATGTCGTCTAGGCAGAAGGTGACTATGGGCTGCAGGAGACCGTCCCTCTACGACGTTGAACTGATGCTGGCTGTGGGTAGGAGCCTCTCGGTTGCCTGTAGTGGGGACATTCTCCAGGGTGTGTCTTTAAAGCATGCAGCTGCTGTGCTCAGAGCTAGTGACTTAAGAACCAGGGTCACCCACGACCCAGCCTCACAATGCACTTCTTATTACTGCAGTATTTCAGTGGGCTTCGTGGGCAGCCGTGTGCCAGGTGAGAAGGGAGCCCAACAGGAGGGTCACCGAGGGCTGTCCTGCAGCTAGCTGCGATTCCCTTATTGTTCCGACAGGAACAAAAATACACGCTCAATACAGACTACCTGAAACCTCACCCATGACCAAGATCCCCAGAAGAATATTCTGGTAACACTTGATCTAGGTGGAGCAAGGATGTGGATCTTACGTGCAGATAACCATGGGGGGTACCTGAAGGACTGGTGCTGCATAGTCGTACTGTCATGATTGAATTTTGCCCTTGGCCTTGGGTCACGAGTGCCCACAATACGTAAAGTTTTGTCTTCCTTTGACCTCTTAGACTATGTTTGCTAGGCACCAATTATCAACAGTATTGGAATAGGTGACAGAGGCTTCAAGGTTTCATTGCTATTTCTTGGTTGAGAGGGATGTTATCCTGTAAGGGTTTCTTAATTAGGATCCTCTGTTCTTACTCTGAGTGACTGAAGTATGCCATGAAACCTCAGCATCAGAGGTCCGTAACCACCCTGCCTCTGTCAGTGTGTCATGAGCAATTAGCTACAGTAGTACACCTATGGTGGCGGCCCACCGAGAATGACACGGAGGCATAATCATAGGTGTATACCCTGCCAGACCTCAGCAGAGAGAACCACCATCCTGGCCAGCGCCATACTGGACAGCGGAACCCTGAGCGTTGAGCTTAGGTGTTTTTACTGGCTTAGAACTCCTCAGGTGTCCTATTGATAGCACGTGCAGATCATGAGCAATCAAACATCCCCCTCATAAATCCAACACCTGCACACAGTACCAGAACGCCAAGACCTGGGCAGCCCCTCACCCGACAGTGCACAAGACAATTATTTTATACATAACTAAAAATAAACTTCCACAACAATAAGCATTGGTTAAAGTTAGTTTTCCAGGACTTTGAAGGGGGCCATACTCTTGAGATGGTCTTCTGTGTCTCCCAGGCATCCTGGGAAGCACATCGGAAGCCACGGCAAGGGTCATTCAACCCTACCGCTGCTCCGTGTCTTCTGGAGTCAGGTCTGTGGCGGCTTGTTCTGGTTTCTCCAGCAGCCGGTGTTCTTCAGCATGCTTGTCTCAGCTGCCTGGCTCCTCCTTTTACAGGGCCTGCCCTCTCTAGTTCTGTGTGCGATGAATTGTTTGACCTAGAGCAACCATTAGAGGTGTGTAGAATAGACAGGAGGTCGGATGAAGTTGGAACCTGCATTCCTTCCTCAGGAGCCCATAGCTCCTGGCAAAGCTGACCCAGTGACTGTCACAGTAACCCTGATGCAGCTGCAATCACAGAAACATTGACTTTGTAGAATGTTACCGTTTGAGGTCACTGGCAATGCCCCCTCCCCAAGGTAAGGGGCGTGGAGCTTCCTTTCTCCCTAGAAAGCATCTAGCTCCTGCTGGGGGACCAGGTCACTTGAGGCTGTTCTCCTCATTCCACCACAGGAGTAGGGAGCGCTCCCCTCCCTCTGTGGCTTAGAAGGCCTCATGGAAAGTCTTTTGGCCCCTCTGCTAAGAAGATCTGTGCACCTGGTGCACAGGGGTGCCTTCTGATTCATGAGAAGGCAAAATGACGGTCAGAGTGGATGCAGCGAGTCCCTTCCCACAGGGCAGGGGCTTGGCCCCAGGTGACTGCGGGAGCCTGGAGCAGAGCCGGGTATTCCCCCGAGCCACTGAGCACTGAAGCGTCCTCCTCAGAAACTCGTGGATTTTAGCTATGTAGCTTGAGGTCCCCTGGTAATCTCTTTTTTTTAACTCCAGGCTGGCCTTCAGCTCACAGCAATCCTCCTGCCTCAGCCTCCCTTCCAAGTGCTGGGATTCCACCTGTCTAGCCTGTGCCCTTTTTGGAAACAAGTCATAATAGGAGAGTCAGCTAGGGCATAGCCCTGCTGCTCCTGAGCCACCTGGAGCCACCTAGTGGAGCCACCCCAGAGGTGAGGCTGCTCCCGAGCCGCCTAGCCTGACGGTGCTCCCCAGAGGTGAGGCTGCTCCTGAGCCGCCTAGCCTGACGGTGCTCCCCAGAGGTAAGGCTGCTCCTGAGCCGCCTAGCCTGACGGTGCTCCCCAGAGGTGAGGTTGGCTGCTGGTCTCCCAGGGGTTGCTCATCCACCATACCTGTTGCATTGTAAGAGCTGGACTCCTGCTTGTGTGAGAGAAGCTTTGGTCATTAATGAGGCCTTCACCCACAGCCTGAGACAGATGAAGACTCACTTCACAGCAAGCCTCCCATGAGTTCCCACCTTGGAAACATGGCAGCTCTTCTTCAAGTGTGGCCCGTGACTTCGGATTGCAGGCTCACAGGTTAGCACCAGTCAAACACCCTTGCTGCAGATACTGCCTTTAGTTCCGGCTCTGCAGCAGCTCGGGCTTCTGGCAGATGGTGCTTGGACCTAAGAGCAGGTGTTGTGAGATGAATCCATGCTCCCAGCTTCTTAAGGTGTGGGTCTGGGAATCGTAAGTGTCAGGAGTGCCCTTGGAGTCCAGAGTCAGGTTTCCTGGAGATCTTGCCCCATGGGAGATGATGGGTTTCCAGTGGCCCTCCCTGCCCAGTCCTACAGAGACGTGCAGTCACAGGGGTATTCAGTGTGGAGGCTTTTTTGCATTTGCCCTACTCCCCAGACTTCTCCCTGTGTCTCCTGCTGTTGTTCTTGGAGGCCTCTGTGCCTTGAGGATTCTCATGTGAATGCTGTCGGGTGCCTGGAAAATTCACAGCGCTCTAAGGTCGCTAGATCAAAAACCTTACTAAGTGAGGTTTTTCTGACCTGCTGGAGCATAGTAGGAACACAAGTGAGTAAAGCTGTCCTGTGTTGACAGAGGTGGGAGCTGGTGTGACTGCAGGAAGGAAGTAGACAGCACTGAGGTGTGTATGTGCTGTATGGGGGAAGGGTGCTTCCTGACGCCTTGCGGCATATAAAGGACTTGCTTCCTGCACCTGTTAACACCTCTGTGCTAAAAGCAATGGAGTAGCCCCCCAGATCTCCACATGAACAGGCCATTTGTTTAAATTAATGCAAGCGAAAGATCCCTGTCACCATCGATGGTCTGCCGGCAGGTGATCAGAGAAGACTCTGGCTGGCATCCCTGAGAGTTCTCATGGCTTGTTACTAATATATGGCCAGACATAATAAGTAATATTCCTTTAATAGGTGTGGCCTTATTGGAGGAAGTGTGTCACTGGGGGTGAGCTTTGAGGTTTCAAAAGCCCAAGCCCAGCCCACTGTCACTCTCTCTTCCTGGTGCGTGTGGATCCAGGTGTAGCATTCTGAGCTACTTTTTCAGCACCATGTCTGCCTGTGTGTTGCCACGCTGCTCACCTTGATGACAATAGACTAATCCTCTGAAACTGTAAGCCAGTTCCAATTACACGCTTTCTTTTATAGAGCTGGTAAGTCATGGTGTCTCTTCACAGCAATCGAGCCCTGACTAAGACAGCCACCCTGCTGTCACATGCACTCTTTAGTGTCCGCATTCCCCTTGCTTTCTGGCTTTTCAGTGCGTGAGTATATTTCAGTGCCTGCAAGGTCATCAGGTGGTTCTGAGTAGCGGGACCATGGGCACTCTTGTGCCTCGTGATGCCCCAAATGCACATTTATGTTGGTACAGATCTAGAGAAGATTCACTAAGTCACAAGACAGGTGTGTATGCAGCCTTCCCACACATTGCCGACTCCCTAGCCTGTCTCACGGTCAGGACGATCAGGAGAATTCCATTTGCTCTGTTTTTATTTTCTACAATTTGAAGATGTAAAAACATTGGTGACTTGGTTTGGTAGCATTTTTTAATGTAAATATAGGAGATATTTACCAAGGGAATTTTATTTAAAAACTAGCATGTTCTCAGTGATAAAACAGATAATTAAAACGTGATATTGGGGGGCTGGAGAGATGGCTCAGCAGTTGAGAGCACTTGCAGCTCTTGCAGAGCACCCAGGTTTGGTTCTCAATACCCACATGGCAGCTTACAACTGCTTGTAATCCTAGTTCCAGAGGGTCTCCGAAGAGAAGGCCCCTCTTATGGCCTCCATGGGCACCGGGCACTCACATGATACACAGACATAAATGTGGACACATACTTACACACATAAAATCCAAAATAAATAAATGTTTAAAGCAAACAAAAAAGTTAAACCAAATCTCAGACAGCTCTGCACCCTTACCAGCACTTGGCATGGCTGAAGATCCCTTATGCTTGGAGACAGAAGCATCTTAGAGTCTTGGATTTGCAATATTTGCATAGACTGCAATTCCAAAATCCTCAATGCTCTGAAATCCAAACTTTTTCAACGTCTTCTCTCAAAAGGTTTCAGGTTTTTGGCTTTGAAGGTTTGGACTAGGCATTGCCCAACCTGCACACGTGGTGTGCCAGCCCTGGCTCTCCTCTGTGGCCCTTCTGCCATTTCCCTGGTGAGCAGCCCACTAGAGCTTTGATCTGTCCCTTGGTCATCTGTGTGTACCCGCCCTGTGCCGTGCTCACTGGGTGTGTGTCAAGATGGCTGCCGTGTGTTCTGTCTTCACCTTGCTGGTCCGGGGGAGTCCTGTAGAGCGTGGATGAACTCGCTCTGTGGTGCGCAGTGGTGTGAGAACCGACCCACGTTGGCTGGAGAGAGACAAGAGCAGCATCTCTTCCCAGCTCTGCTTTGGGGATTGTGGTGGCAGTGTGAGCCCTGGTTAGTGGGAGTCAGAGCTGCCTGTATAGTGAGTGTCGGGGCTGGCGGGCAGCACAGAATACAAGTGCTCTGTGGGTAGTGCTCCGTGGGTAGTGCTCCTCAGGTACTGCTGGTAGTGCTCCGTAGGAAGTGCTCCTCAGGTATTGCTGGTAGTGCTCCGTAGGAAGTCCTCCTTAGGTAGTGCTCCATAGGAAGTCCTCCTTAGGTAGTGCTCCTCAGGTAGTACTCCGTAGGAAGTGCTCCTCAGGTACTGCTGGTAGTGCTCTGTAGGTAGTGCTCCTCAGGTAGTGCTGGTAGTGCTCTGTAGGAAGTGCTCCTTAGGAAGTGCTCCTCAGGTAGTGCTCTGTAGGAAGGGATCCTCAGGTAGTGCTCCATAGGTAGTGCTCCGTAGGAAGTGATCCTCAGGTAGTGCTCCATAGGTAGTGCTCCGTAGGTAGCATGTCCAGTATCTGAACCCCTTCACACTCTGAATGTGTTGTGAAGAACAGGTGACTCCTTTTGTGTTTAGATCTTTCTGCCTGTTTAGGAAACGCCTGCTTCCCCTCTCCGCTTCTCTGTACACCTACTGTGTAGGCTCATTCAAGATGACAAGGAGGCATATTCCTAGGTGTAAAACTCTGCCAGACCTCAGCAGAGGGAACCACTGTCACGGCAAGCGCCATACTAGACAGTGGAACACTGAGTGCCTCAATTCAGGGGTTTTCGTCGATACCTAAGCTCCTCAGGAGTTCCATCGATAGCACATGCAGATCATGAGCAAATCAAACAACTTTTTCATAAAGCCAATGCCTGCAGACAATACAGATGCCAAGGCCTGGACAGCCCTTCCCCCCAACAGTGCACAAAGCAATCATTTTAAACATAACTGGAAATAAACGTCTGTATCACTTGAATTTCCCCCCAATGATGCAGCACTGCCCTGCCTGGTAGTGAAGACTGCTCACAAGGGATTAAGTAAGGGCTTGGGTCTACTGTGTAAGCCACAGCTGGGGCAGGACTGCATTCCTCAAAAGACAGGGCACCTTCTTGTAGATCTCACAGAGGCACCGTGGGTGCGTGCGTACCATGGTGGCTCTGGCTTGCTGACCTGTCAGGCACAGGCTGGCTGATTCCACAGCCTACCCTTCCTCGCCTTACAGGGTCTCTGTCATCTCTGCATGCCCAAGTATGTAGCAGAGCTCACTTCATCTCCTCCAGGCTCCCGAAGTCCTTCCTTTACCACCAGGTTCGACTCTTGTAAATGGGTGGGAATGAAGGATATTGTGCACCTCTGGATTCTTTGTAGTCCTGGTGCTCAGAGCACCCACCTCAAGAGGGTGAGCAGGTCCCAGCACACAGGATCCTCCTGGCCATTGCTTTTTGCTTCCTGCTGCGCATGGGAAGCAGCTTGCTTTGCATGGTTCCTTCAGCAGCATCTGCGCATGCTGAGTCTGCAGAACAACCGAGCACAGACTGCACATAAAGCATGTGTGCTCCGGTTCCTGGACACTGACGTTCCCTTGTTAAGGCATAATGCTGCCTTCCGGTTCCTATCCACTCTCTCTGACATCTTAATTACTTCTTAATTTCTGCAGAGTGGAGGCGGTGCCACCCATCTCCCTCCATCCTCCGGTCCGTGCCCTTATTACCGTTTTGAAGTTCAGTTTGTTTTTCTGGAACTTGCCAAATTGCTTTAGGAAGCTGGGCACCCTGTGAGTGGATCAGTGAAGGAAATGCTTGTCTGTAGAGGAAGTAGGCCCTGCGTGTGTGTGTGTGTGTGTGTGTGTGTGTGTGTATGAGAGAAAGATTCTTGGCTTGTTTGTATTTTAGGAAAACATATTCCCGTGACAGCTCAGGGTCCAGGAGAGGAGGAACAGTTCATGCCCAGGGCTCAAAAGGAACCCCCTTTCCCATGAAAAGTCACTTTATGAATGTTGCTCTGTCCAAACAAATAGAAAACGGCCACCGCTTCAGTCTCGAGGAGCCTGGTCTCCGCTCATCGGTTCTCATTTCTCCACTTTTCTTCGCAAGCCGAGGCCACCGATCTTCCAATGCGCGGGGTGTTTCGCTGGCCCTGTTGTGCTCTGTCACTTTTCATTTGAGTCTGGGATGGCTGGAAGTGGGGGGGGGGACGACACCTACGGTTATTTTCCACCGTTTGGTTTGAAAAAGAAGAGAAGCAGGACTATCAGGCGAGGCCCATAGACGCTCCGCCGTCTACTTTTTTGAGATGTTTGGGTATCAATTCCCGTCTAAATAATTACTGTTGAGGGGAGAAAAGATGGCAGAGTGTACAGGCTATAACAACAACTTATTATTCTCCCTTGGCAACCGTGTGGAAGGTGACACGTGTCTTGTTTTTCTGCAGATGGGCTGACAGCATAATGCACGCTATTGCTTTTTAGGCTCCATTTTTTTCTAATCATGTGTACAGATGATGGTGAAGGGAGCTACTTTGAGGTATTATTTTCCTCAGATAGAGGAGAAAAGATACAAAGCAGGGACACTTCGGGGGGTCACCCAGCTCTCTCAAGGATGGCTGGTAATGGCTTCCTCACAGGAAGAGAAGGTAGCCTGGTGCCCTGTGCTTGGGGCTGTATTAAATCACACGTGTGACGTCCTGGGCGCTGAGGTCTTTGATGTATTCCTCTGGCATGTCGGGGTCTTTTATGTATGGTATTACAAAATTAATGACAGAAACATCTCCACCCCATTCGTTTCCCTCTGTGGACAGCTGTCGAGATGGGCTGCACTGTGAACAAGGTGCAGAAACCCGAGGAGAAGCGGCCTGGGAACATTTACTCAACCCTGAAGAGACCTCAGGTGGAGACCAAGGTAGACGTGACCTACGAGTACCGCTTCCTGGAGTTCACTACGCTGACCGCCGGTGAGTACCAGGCCCCCGGAGGGAGGGTGTCCGGCTGGGATACAGGGAGGGATGAGGCCTATTCCATGGCTTAAAAGAGGACAGTTTAGAGAGCTCGGCTTCCGCATCCCACTTAACCAGAGAGTGGCTGGTTAAAATGACAACACTGGAGTGAGGTGGCCCTCGCCAGGCATTTTAGCATTCAGGAGGCTGAGGCAGAACGATGGAGATCTCCAGGACAGCCTGGACTGCATGGCAAGATGTGTTCTCAAAGAAATGAACAAACCAGTCGGTCAGTTATTGAGAAGCAAAGCTGTGAGCTAGCAAGCAGTCCACGTGGTAGATGTGCTGAACTTGGACCTCCGGCCAGGTACTTTGTAGACTTTGTCTATCAGCCAACTCCGTAGAAGAAAGTTTCCTCTATGTTAACCTGTCCCTCCCATACCAGTTCACGTGCCTACCACTCCAAACCTCTTGTCAGTCTGGGCCAAGCTTCACCTCATCTGACAGATGTGGTCTGCATCATCTCCCACGACCAGTGCCTCAGGTCTGAGTGGACAGGATATGATCCTGGGATGAAGGGTAAAGGATGCTCAAGTTGTCATGACAGAGTGCATACATCCTGAGCTACTTAGTGTTCTGAGCACCTACTGTGTGCAGTCAGGCTGCTGCTGGGGAATGCAGGAGGTTATTCTGGCAGGTAGAGGAGACCCACTGGTGTGGGTAAAGAGCTCAGTAGGTTCCAAATGTAAATCATAAATCGTGTATGAAGTGGAAGAGGACTGCTCTTCGTTTTGGGTCTCGGAAAACTAGGAGCATGCGCCGATACTTTCCCTGAATGTGTTTTAAGATGCTGCTTCCTTGGGTGCCTGAGGAGGACCTTAAGCTTCTGTGAATGTGAAGGAGAGGGGAAAGATCCCTCACACTGGTGGGGTTGATCCAAAGCTGTTTTAGATTGGTGAATCACCAGGCCTCTAGAGCTGCTGGGTCAGTCCCAGACTGTAAAACCGGCGTGAGTGAGTACCACTGTCTCGGGGCAGCGTGATGATTAGAGAGGGGACAGATCGTGTGGAGCTTTCAGCACACACTGGCTTGCAGCAGGTCTGGTGTCTCCTCGGCCTGTCCTCTTCCCTTCCTCCTCATGTCTCTTCTGCTGCTGTGCCCTAGTCTAAGGTCCTGGCTCTGCGAGGGACACAGGCAGCCAGGCTTCTTCCCGGAGGCGTCTGGACCCCTTTCGCGTCAGCAAACCCAAACCCAGTGCCTTCTGTTTCCAGTTGATTTATTCTCGTGCCCTTTAGACTAACGCTGCCACCACATCCTAGCACAGGTGGACAACCTTGGTAGCTTGTGCCCGTGGCTTCTTCTCACGCGTAGCTCCCATTCTCATCCATCTCATCCTGTTCCAACCTGTCTGATGTTCTCACGGTCAGGTTGTCAGTGCCCCCGTGTTGTATACTTGGTCCCAGCTGATGGGAGACACTATGACAGCAGGAAGGGGACCTGACTGGAGAGAGTGGTCAAACTGAGCACAGCTGTTGCCGTTCCTATCCCTGCCCAGAATCCTGACCACCGTGAGGTAAGCAGCCTAGAGCCAGGCTACTCACTTTGTGTAAAGAGATCCGAGGGATGCGCCCTGATTGCTGGGGCGCTGAGGCTGGGGGATTCTTTCTCTCTTGTTGTTTTTGCACCTTATCTGTGTTTCTTTTATAAGTATGAGAAAGATTGCTCATACTTGAAATGCAGGCAGGAGGATAGCTATGAGTGTGAGACATGCTCTGAATATGCATGGTGACACCGCATGAGCCGGGAGCCTGGATGGAATGAAAAGGGGAAGAGGCGGGAGGGCCGGTAAGGGTAGGCAATGGCTCTGTGCTTCCTGGCTGCTAGGATGTGAGCCGCTCCGCTCCTCCACACCCTCTGCCATGATGGATTGAAGCCTCTGACACGGTGAGCTGAAATCAGCCCTCCCTCTCTAATTTTGATTGTACAAGGTCCCTTGAACACAGGCCATGCCTTGCCCCACCCCTCTTGTTCTTCAGTGAAATTATGACCCTCACTTTCTGGTTCCTTTCTCTGGGCTTCAGTGACTTTCTGGCATTGTGCTTCCCCCGGTGGTTTTATCTTTTGTGAAAATGAATTTGTGCCCACTGCCAAGAGCTAGAACAACTCCAGCTCCCTTGCTTCTTCTGCCTGATCCTGTTGCTCCTCTCCTCAAAGCCCTCCTGTGATTCTGATCTTTGCCTAAATGTCACCGGGTTCCCTCTGACCACATTTTCCTGTTAGGCATGCATGCATGCTGCTGTTGTTGCTGCTGCTGCTGCTTTGGGCCTCAGTTGGTCTCACTGCATAGCTCAGGCTGGCCTGGAACTCTCTGAGTGCCAGGGAGTGGCACGAGTGGGCACCGCCACACTTGGGTTACCTCTGACTTCTTTCTCTCTGAAGCTCTTCCTGACCCTTCTCTGTGCTGGAGGACTGGATTCCCCTGCAGTGCCTGTGCTGTGTGACAGGCTTTTCCATAAACACACACACACACACACACACACACACACACACCTCTGCAGACCAAAGCAAGGATTGTACTAGGGTTCAGTTTGGTGAACTAATCATTTTAGGGGGTTATAATCAGGAGTCTGGGTTAGGAGTGACTTCACAGGAGCAGGGGTGACTCAAAAGCAACCGCATCCTTGGAAAGCTCTTCCCAACTCAGGAAAACTTGAGTTCTGGAGCTGTCTGCACAGCTGGCATGCATCTGAATGGCTCCAATCTTGGAGCAGTGTTCACTCCTTCTATAAAGCTGGAGAAACTTGCATCCAGGTCTCTGCTCTCCTAGTCTGTTCCACTCAGGAGGGAATGTTTGGATTTGGAGGGAACTGCCCAATGGCCTGTCCCATACCAGATGCTGTGCATTTCACGTATTGCTGCTAATTGTTTGCTCTCTGCCTTCCTGCATCTTCACAGAGGATTGTGCCCATTTTCTGAAGTGCTCATTGTGTAGGACAGTTCCTGGCACTTACTCTTTGAGAAACGAAGGCTCAACCAATATGAACGTTTGAATCCTGCTCTTCTGCAACTTAACTCAACTCTGCATAGTGAGGCATGCATGAGATTTAATCACTCAGTGCATTATAATCTAAGTAGCAGTCCCCTTTATTGGACTTTTAAGTTATTTTGGGATCTGGGCTGTCATAAATATTGTTGTGATGAGCACCGTTGTGCATAAATCTTCGTGTGCATTTCTGATGATTTCCCCAGGAATCGCCAGATGAAGGATACAGACCTCAGGACACTGATAAGTTGCCAGCTTGCCCTCCTCGTAGACCTGTTTGTGTAAGACACATCTGACCAGACTCAACTGCTTGGCAGGTTTCCCTGGACAGACGAAGTGAAGGCTGAGCATATTCTGGGCTACCCGTTGCCTAGCATTGCCTTTGTGGACTGTCCCCCATCTCTTCGGAAGGACTGCATCTACAGCTGGTGCATTGTGCTCTCCGAAACCCTCCTTTCCCAGCTATTCTGTCTATGCCCCACCCCTTGCAGCTACCAAGTTTCTGCCCAGCTGGGATTGCTCCTTCTTCACCATCCTTCACCCTCTTCTGCAGCCTGACGTATGTCAGTTCATCCCAAACACAATTTTACTCCATCAAATCTGGAGCCTCTTGAGTTTCCTTCAGGGTGGGGACCAGCTGTCGTTTTTCTGTCTTAATCACAGGGAGGAGCTTGTCCTAAGAGATTAGGCCCTAGCGAACTTAGTCAGCCTAGATAAACTTGTCAGCTAGTAAGCTTGTGAGTCTGTGTGACCCCTACTTTCTCTAGGTAGTGTCTCCAGCTCTGAGGCTGCCTCCACTTTCAAGTATGAGCTGATATTTGTTGAATGCCTACAGTGTGCTGAGTCCTGGAAGGGGACTCCCATTCCTGACCTCATCTCTCCCGTTTCTCTCCACCGTATCCACCACCTTGTGTATGCTCCAGTCCTCACGAAATGTTGCCACATGAAGCTGTAGACGTCATTGCCCGCAGCTTCCTGTGTTCCTGGTGGCCCCTCCTCTGCTCTAACTCTGCATCGCAGACAACCACTGCTTTGCTTTCTCCCTGCGTTTTCCTAAAGTTTTACCTATTTGGAGTCACCATCTGCCTCCTTTCAGCCCCGTCTCTCCCGCTCACCCTGTTCCTTTCGTGCTTTGCCGTCATGTCTGTGTGTGGCAGCCCGCGCTGTGGCTGACTACAGGTTGTTTTCTCATTTACCGACGATGGGGGAAGTTCTCTAAATCAGTGGTTCTCAACCTTCCTAATGCTGAAACCCTTTAATATAGTTCCTCATGTTGTGGTGACCCCCCAACCAAGAATTATTTTTCGATGCTACTTCATGACTGTAATTTTGCTTTGTTATGAATCGTCATGTAAATATCTGATACGGTCTTCGATGACCTCTGTGAAAGGGTTGTTCAACCCCCAAATGGGTCTAGACCTGCAGGTAGAGAGCCACTGCTCTAAATACTCTTTCCATGGCTTCTTAGGCATTCTATCCTTGCGGTAACTCAAAGTACACTCTGTGCTGGCAGAGGAGGAGGTGGAGTCTCAGGCAGCTCCTGTAACTTGCCTAAAAACTTTGCCCTTTATATTTGCTTTGCTTCATTTCCATTCTTCCCCTTTAAATGACATGTGACTGGCATCCTCCAGTCTGTCAGCTTCTGTGTCTGGCTCCTTTATTCTGGCCCCCTGACTCCTCTGTGCTACGCTTGTACGAGAGCCTGATCCTTTAGTTCCCAGCATGCACTACTGCCACTTGGCCCTTCTCCTGTTAATCACTGGACTAGGTCCAGTCTGCGGCTTTTAGGAAAAGTGCTGCTGTGAACAAATGTGAACAGGTTTTGCGTGTGTGTGTGTGTGTGTGTGTGTGTGTGTGTGCGCGCGCGCACATGTGTGCTCATGCACACAAGCGCATATAAGTAATTTTATAGAACAAATAAGTCAGCCATGGAGTTGTTAGGGTGTTTGGCATGTACGAGTTTTTTTTTTTCATAACGAGACAAAGGAAGACATCGATACCATCTTACATTAATGTTTACTTGACGCCGGGCGTGACTTTTATTTAGTGCAATATATAAAAGCCATATAGTTGTTAATTAAGTCAACTGATGACAGCCCAAGATGGCAGTTACTGTGGATGCTGAATTCTGCTATTTAAAATGTATGAGTCTTTAAGAGGCCGCCTCTCTGCTTTCCAAGGTGTTTGAGCTGTTGAAATTTCAAACAGTGAACGGCTAGCTTTCTTTTTTTTTTTTTTTTATACGTGAATTAGAGTTACATATTCTGGATCTGGTATTGTATTAATCTGTCTGTCTCTGTCTCTATCTCTGTCTCTGTCTGTCTGTCTGTCTGTCTCTCTCTCTCTTAACACTGGGTAGCCCTGGCTGGCCTGAATTTGCTAGGTCGTCTGGGCTGCGCTCCTATCTGTAGTAGCCTGACACCTTAGCTTCCTGTGTGCTGGGATTACAGGCATGTGCTGTCGGTCATGCCTTCCTTATGTGATGCTGGAGAGGGGACCCGGGGCTTTGTGCATGCTAGGTGAGCACTGGGCCATCTCTAGTTCATGTTTTGGTTGTTACCATTACTCTTTTGAACAAAGGAACGGCACCCGTGTAAAGTAGGCTTATCCTCTTCCACGGAGTAGAAAAGTAGACAGAAACGGAATTAGCAGAGGCCATGAAAGTAGAGAAGCCGCTGTGTTCTGAATGGCACCCATAATGCACCACTCTGGGCTTCCTGGATCCCTGAGTCTCTGGCCTTCTAAATCCTAGAGCTCTGACACAAAGGCTCTGAAGCTCTTCCTCCCCACTGTCTGAACCCTCAAACTTGCCTGCTTTTCTCTTTTCTTGTAAATCACTCCCATGATACACAGCACAGTTCCCACAGCAGGCCCCATAACCACATTGAAAAATTCCCCTCCCTGTGGTTTTCCTGTCTAGGGCTTTGTAAGAGCTGGCCTTCGGGATTTTTCTCTGACGTTGTGCTGACCAGGCTTATACTTGGATGTTGGCTGCCAGACTCCCATCCCCGAAATGCTGTGCGTGAATTTTGTTTGGTCCTGATAAGAACACAGGGGACTCTTGTTCAGAACATGTGTGCTGTGCAGTGGATCATTGATGGGTCCTCTGTCATTTAGCTTCCAAGGTAGATGAGGCCTAACCAGCACCACAAAAGCCGCTGAATGGAATGGAATTTGTTCTCTCCCAGGACTGTGGCCCCTCACAGCTGGGAGGAGGGCTGATCCTGAATGATGAGTCATAGCTTTGGTCACACTATGAAAATTAATTTAGCGTTATTATTGTTATTACACAGCCTGGAGTTTTCATGTCTACTGGTGGGTTAAGAACCCTGGTGTTATTGGCCAGGGTGGCAGTTTAGGTCATAGGCAGGTGTAGGGGATTAGCACAGTAGCATCCAGAGTCAGCATCAGCTCAGAGCCTTGGTCTGCAAATGATGCTGCATGGGAATTGTCTAGGGTTGCTTTGGGGACCCCTGACTCTGCAGGTCTGAGACAAGGCCCTTAAACCTATGTAGTCAGAGATCCTGCGGCCACTCGACAAGAATCACATCTGGGAACTTGGAGGTGGGGCCCGTGGCAGTGTTGGTGCGAGCTTGTTGATACGAAGTGTGTCCATAATCACATGACCTAGACCTGAGCCATCGTATGCTTTATTTCCTTTAAGTTGCCTAAGCTATGTTTGGGAGGCTGTAACACAAGTCAAGGCCATGATTCTTTAAAAACATTCTTATTACGTTTATTACTGGGTGTATGTGTTTGGGTGCACACATGTCATGGTGTGGGTTGGAGATCAAAGGCTAGTTTGTGAGAATTGGTTCCTTCCTCCCACCATATGGGTCCCAGGAATTGAATGTGGGTCGTTGGACTTGGTAGCAAGTATCCTTAACTGCCGAGTCATCTGCTTCAGTTAATTTCTTTTTTATTAATTTTGAGACAAGGTTGCACAAGCCCTGATTGGCCTGGAACTGACTACATAGACCAGGCTGGCTTCCAGAGATCTACCTGCCTTTGCCTCTTGAGTACTAGGATTAAAGGCATGTAACACCATGCAACCCAACCCAATACAATTATTCTAAAATTTTGTTTACAAACTTGCCACGCCCCTGATGTGTGCCAGGCCTACTTAGTTCATCCTGGGAAGGGCCCAGGCCTTGGTGGTTTTGCAGCTGCAAGGGATGCAGCTGAGGCTGGATTTGAGCAGGAAGGCACGTGTGAGGTATGTGTGGACATCTTAACAGACGGTGCTCCAGCAGGCAATGCTGTGCGGTCTTTCTCTGCTCAGCCTCCAGGGATGCTGGAGCCTGGAGTTGTCTCTCTTCCCAGTCTTTCCTGGAGGCTATCCTGTGTGACAGGGCGCTTTCTGGTAAGCAGTTAGTGCTGTGAAGTTCACCATCCATTACAAGGATCCTCCCCAGGGCTGGGATTCCAGGCAGCCCTCCCACACCCACACCCACCCCGTGCCCCAGGGAGGAGGAAGCTTTTGCTGAGTTGAAGGAGAGAGGGGACTCAGAGCTGCCTTGATGTAGTGGACAGGGCTGGTTCCATGCCAGGAAGGGGCCGGACAGGGTCGTGAAGAAAGTTCTGTTTGCCAATCCCAGGGTTGCCACTAAGAGAAGAGGGTGAGTGCAGAGGGCGGGTGCTGGCTTTTCTGGTACAAAGTCAGTTAAGGTCCTAAGGTGCCTTGGGGAGGTGGGTTATGCACAGGGAACAGCTGGGTTTCCATTGCAGCCAAGATGGGGTCCCAGTAGTTCTCCAGGTGTGGTCCCCAGAGCATCTCTGGGCTTTGTAGAAATGCAAAATCTTGGTCCCCACTTCAGGCCCTGTGATAAATCCATCAGATACCTCTGGTGTTTATTTAAAGCATATTAACAGTTGGACTAGACATTCTTTCACCTAGAGTGGAGGGGTGTTTGAGGACAGAAGGGGGGTTCTGGGTTATGTGCACCAGGGTAGATGAGACTAAGGGATTGTAAGAAGGCTATGAGGTCCAGCTGGAGGCAGAACATGGGGCATGTGAGGAACAGGTTTCTGCTGACCGGGGACCTTGTATCCGGTGGGCTGGCTGGGTCTTCTGATGGCCTGTTTTTGACTCAGAAGGCTTGGGGAAAGTGAATATCTGACCCTTCACCCTCATCCAGGGCTGGAGTCCAGTGCTGGGGCCTCTGCTCAGCACGCACAGCCTCCTGCCCAGTCCCATGCTAACATTTAGACAGGCCTGTTTCCAGTCCCGTGGCTTTCACTTTTAGAGCTAACTTCTCACTCCAAGGGCAGGCTGGTGGGCTATGGCTGATTAAAGCAGCCTGAGATCTTCTCTGGAGCCCTTCGCCTGGATAATGTCTCTACTGCCTCTCTGTCCTCTACCTCTATCAACCTTCCCACTCTTTCTGTCTCCCGCCAGGCTGCCCAAGTGCCACAGAAATTGCCTGGGATCCGCAATCAGCACGTGTGCTAATGGACTTGATTTGTTGTGTCTGGCATTTCTGGGGTTAACATCTGGCCAAGGTGTTCAGGCCAGCCCTGACTTGGAAGCTATGAAAATGAAAGGCAAGCTTGGGTTAGGGTGACACGAATTACAGGAGGGTTCTTGGTGAAAAGGATTTCATCACAGGGTTCCTTTAGTAGAGCCTGGAGGGCTCTGAAGTGTTTGTTGTGCCATCCATTAATGAGGTATTTACCTCTCTCTAAATATGATACCTGCAGCTTCTTAAGGAAGTCGATACCGCTGACACTTGCCACTTCTGGAGGAACTGAACAAGTCACTGATGCACAGTTTTGCAGATTAAAAACAAACCTGGAAGCCAAGTGTGAGGGGCTGTGGCTGGGAAGGTGAGACAGTGAGGGAAGGAGGAAGGCTTGCAGCCCACATTGGAGTTGGGTTTCCCTTTTTATATCCTCTGGACTTGCAGCTGGTCCTCTTCGCAGCCCATCATGGCAGGCAGCTGTCAGGTCCTCTGCAGTGAGTCTTTCCTGGTGGATCCTTGCAGAGAGGTGGGTGACAAGGACAGTAATGATGATAATGTTAACAAGCAATACCAGGCCAAGGTGGGTTCCATCCTCCTAAGGAGGATGGATGTAGTTACCCAGCATGCCCTGGGAATTGCTTCTTAAGTAATATATGGGTGGGATCAAAGCGTTTCCGGGTACAGCTTTGAGATTTGGAGGGGCTCAGATCTGGCACTGAAGACCCAGATAGGGCAGTCACCCCTTTATTGCGGCCTGTTTTATCAAGAATGTAGCCATGTGCTTTGGTGACTCACAGGTGGTGGGGACTTAAGGAACTACTGAGGGTTGTCCTAGGTTGTGCGTGTTACAGCCCAGGTTCGTGTGTGGAGATCAGTTGATCGCCTTGCTTTAGGAGACAAATTTCCTTATGTACTAAGAACAGGGATATTAGCTAAGAGCCCACTGTAGTACAGCTTTGGCTGCCCTTTGCTAAGTTTGACCTCTAGCTCAGATTCAGCACGCCAGACATGAACTTGGGCATATGTGGATGGTTGCCACATTGTCTCGGCTTTGTAAACACATCTTTCTAATCATCAAGCTCAGAGCTGAAAATAGACTCCTCCTTTGCTGAGTGTAGTACGTGCAGGAGTTCAGAGAGACATTTTCTTTTCTAGAGATCTCCTACGCTGTCCTAGATAGCGGAGACCTCTACGAAACCGTCTGCTCCCGCCAATATTTTCAGACCATTCGACTAGTTTTTTCTGACCCACTCTTAGCTTCTGTTTCATCAATCAAGTGTGAGGCAGAATGTGTGCGTGCGTTTAATTTCGGTTTGGTTAAAAGCAACCGCTGGGCATTGTGAAGTTATTCGACCCTACTTGGTTTGGGTTCTGGATCCAGTTTCTGTAATTGTTAGGGGTTGGCTTCTGTTTTGAAGACTCCTGGGAGGAGGTCAGTGGTACGACTTGGAAGCAGAGGTCCCAGCTTGGAGGTGTGCTAGAAAGAGACCCCGTTTTAAAACAGAATATGAAAAGCGTGGTTCCCATGAGGAAACCGGTTTCTGTAAAACGCACCTCACGATGTTTTGCAGATTTGGGGAGATGGGTGAGGTATTGTGTGTGCACCGGCTTCAGGCCTCCAGAGAAGAGCTCCCGTGGGTATCTCCTGTAGAGGGGCCTTTGATGTTGTTCTTGGTACAAATATTACTGTTCCACGTTTATTAATGGGGTGATGAGATTAGATTTAAGGAGGCTGGGCAGCATTCTCAACATTCCTTTCTTAATGCAAAACTCCTAGTGCTCTGGCCCCAGCCACTCTAAATTTAGATCAAGAAACAACGTCTTATGTGCAGACGGACTCCGGAGAGAGTGCGCGTGTGACCCAAGCAGTCAAATGCAGGAACTCAAAGCTCCTGTCAGTAGAATGGAGTTCCTTGGTGATGACTATTACCTGTCAAAGCAAAACCAAATTGTTATTATTTTTCCCTGTAGGGATTCATGATCAAAGCAGTCCTCTGTAATGATTTGTATCTCTTTTAACGAAAGTGGAATAGAAAGACCAGCAAGATGGCTCAGTGGGTAAGGGCACTTGCTGCTAAGCTTTCCAACATGAGTTCAATCCCCAGGACCTACGTATTTGTAGGTGAGAACCTACGTGTTTGTAGGCAAGTTGTCCTCACACCTCCGTGCCTGTGCCACGGCATGCATGCACCTACACATAGTAAGCAAATAGATAAATAAGTGAAAAATTTTAATAAGCAGCTGTATGTGTGTGTATATGTGTGTGTGTGTGTACAGTACAAAATAATTTTAAAAATAAAGTGGGACAGAAAGCAAGCTAATGTTTGATGTAGCCTACTAATTATCAATATGACTTCAAAGGAATTTTATCGGGAGGCGTCACCCCGTTTCACGGGGTCCCTGTCTCGTTTTCACTAGCATACATTCACTAAGCAAAATGATGGTTTCCACTGTGATGTCACGCAGGTAGACCATGTCTTCCCACCCTGTCCATCCCCCTACCTCAGTATTATCCTAGGTTTGAGCAGATTTCCCTGACTGTTGACGTTTGGAAGAAGAGAGACCTGTAGAATGTTACCCTTGAAATCTCTGTCACTGGTTTGGGGAGGTGAGTGGTCTGACCTCCAGGTTCACGTCCGTGTGACGATGCCTGCAAAGTCACTTTCATGATGCCGTTTCAGACACTTGCCCTTGGTTCGCAGGTCGGATATCCTGGTAAGTAAAGTGGCAGAGGCAAGGCATGCTTCCTGAGCTTGCCAACAGCAGAACCTGTCTCCCATACTGTGGCGGGAGCATGCTCTTACGGACACACAGGTACTGCTTAGGGTGGGGAACAGAATTTGTTAGTTGCTGACGGGCTCATCCGGTCCTGTTAAGAGGAGGCGAGTATTTCAGTTGAATCCCACGGGGTATAAATTCAGCATCAGAAGCATGGGACTCCCTGGGGCTTGAAGAGTGAATGGTGCTGCTACACAAGATTGGTCACATATTTCTAAGGAGTGGGTCTCTTTGTTGGGTAGCAGTCAGGATGGGGGCTTTCCTTAAAGATGGAAGCAGCTGATGTTGCTTTAGAAGCACCAGCCTTTACTTACTGTGACCTGGCCACGTTCGTTCTGATTGTTTGGATATCTGTCTGCTGTTGGTGGCTGTAAAAACGCCCCAGTAATCTCACACCAAGTTGAGTCTTTGGGCCTACTCAGCTGCGCGTTAATACCCCAGTGTCTCAATCAAGCCAGTGCGCTGTGCTTTTAATCTGCACTTAATAGATGTGCAGAATGCACTCCAGGGACTTCTGGGTCATCAGTCTGTTAGGGCTTTCTGGTGAGGAATGATCTGGTTAGCCATGGCAAGATGAAGCTTGTGAAAGAAAAGCTATTGCTGCTGTGTCTTCTTGCCTGGGTGGGTAAGAAGGCCAGAGGGTGCTGGGGCCAGAGGAAGGACAGAGATAAAGCTTTGCTTTATCTTCCAGTTGGCTTGCCCAGTTGCTTCCCTCGTTCTTACCGACTTGTGCTAATCTGAAAATAACAGCAAAGCTTTATCCCTATTTCATCATGTTTGTTTTTCAGTGATACTCTTTCCTATTGTTTTAGGAATTTCATAATGCATATAAGGCGTTTTGATTGAGCCCACCCCCGAATCCCTTCCCTCCAGTTCCTTCTAGCCCCCATTTTCCTCTCCTAACTTCATGTGCTCTTAAAAACAAAACACGAGTCTACTTAGTGCTAGCTTGTATCTGCATGAATGTGGGACCATATGCTGAAGCATGGACAAACAACCTCCCAGAGTCCCACATCCCCAAAGAAAACTGACTCTCCTTCATGAGCCATCAGTTGGCAGTAGCTCCTCAGTTAGGGTGGGACTTCATGAGCCCCTTACCCACCATGCTGCGTTTTGCCTGGCCTCACTTTATGCAGGTCTCATGCATATAGTCAAAACTGCCCCAGGCTTATGTGTGCAATAGTCCTGTTGTGTCTAGCAAGTCATGTTTCTCTGCAGACACCCACTTACCTCTGGCTCTTAGAGTTTTTCTTTCCCTCTTATCCACAATCATCCCTGAACCTTGGGGTGAGGGGGCATGACCTAGATGTCTTACTTAGAGATGAATACTTCACAGTCTCTTATTTTCTGCATGTTCACTGCTGTGGGTCTCTGTACTAATTGCTGTATACCACAAAAGTGTCTTCTCTGATGAGGGTTGAGAGGGGCACTAATCACTGTGTGTAAAGATAAAACCTTAGGGCACCATGTTACTATGTCCATTTAGCAGGATGACAATGTCCAGCTCTCCCCTAGCACCTACAGCTTAGCCAATCACAGATTCTTTCTTTCTTTTTTTCCCCCAGTCAGGTATGAGGTTCTCCTTCTGGGTAAAGCTTAAAGCAGAACGTGGTTATTTACGCTCATGACATCTGTGCCACCATTGCGTATTTCACCAGATTGATTTTTATTGTGGCTTCCGGGGTACATACCTGGGTATGATTGTTGGAAACTTTTCTCTTTTGATACTGTACGTAGAACCTTCCAGCACTGTGAAAGCTATCAGGTAGAGATGAGGCCTCCAGATTGATACCAGCTTGATTTTTCCATGTCTCGTGATTCAAGTATGTGAGTATCTTCAGCAATATGACCTTACCATTAAGTTCTGAGGGTAACCAAGAGCAGTGGCAGCAGTCTATTATGTTTGGGGGTGTCTGTGGAATGTCTCACCATGGTTTCTTACTATGGGGTTCATATAAATAAGTTAGATCAAAATAGCTCAAGTCCTAGAGAACTTATCTTTGAGGTAAGTATTAGAAGCCAGGATCCCAGGAGGTAAAACCACCGTATTTTACCCTCTTCACTGGGAGGAATGTTAAGGACCAGACTGAGCTTGAACATGGGAAACAAAGAAACCGAGGAGAAGGCGACTTTCAAGTTAACTTTCTCTATGATCGTGTGGCCTTAGTGGATATCCTTTAAGACACATCCCCTGGAGTGCGGGTGGGACCCACTGACCTGCTTCTTTTGAACAGGCTAGGGGAGAAACAATGGCTTCCATTCTGAGATTGAGTTATTAAAAGACTGGATGGCATCTTGAACTCACACATACTTCCATCTGAGGGAAGCCATGCTGCGAGCTGTCCTAAGGACAGACTCGCATGGCAGAGACCTGATAGAGACCAGCTGCCAACAGCAAGTGAGGAAACGGGACAGTGGCCTAACAACCCATAGGGACTGACTCCTGCCAGCAGCCATGGGCATGAATTTGGAAGGGAATTGTCTTTGGCAGAGCCTTAAGGGGACTTGAGCCACGGCTGCCTCCTGAGCGAGTCAGCCCAAGGTTCCCAACTAAGCTGCACCTGGGCTCCTGAACCCCTGAACTGACAGATCATAGGTGTGAGCTTGGTGATAATTCACAGTATCTTGCTACATCTTTACACAAGCAGCTTAGTTAAATGAGGTAAATATCTCTCCCCTGTAAGGGGCTGCCTGTGGGGCAGAAAGAGTACAGGATCTTGAGCAAAACCTGCCAGGCTCCAGAATTCTGGCTTAACTCCTGCGTGCCTCAGTTTCTACACCTGTGGATGGGAAATGGGAGATCTGGGAAGGTTAGCTGAAGAGGCAAGGAGGCGAGTTCAGTCCACGCTCTGTTTCCACAGTGAGCAGAAAGTACTCTTTTGGGACACTGTGGAATTGCTTAAACACCCCACCAGGTAGTGTCTGTCTGGCTGAGGGCAGGGGTCCAGCTGGAGGGCACCTCTGACTTAGCGGCCTACACCAGGGGAATGTAGCTGCCTGGGTTCTTTTAAAGGCTGTTGACACTGATTTCGACAGTGATGCGTGCCTGATTTCTAGCCAGAGGAGTTAAGACTTGTGACATTTCAACTTATTGATAAAATGCAAATTCCCTGCCCAGGGTTAGCTCTCTAGAAGGCTCAGCATTCAAAAACAAATGACTAAGGAGTTGGCTGGGCTGGGTAACAGGGCCCCCTTGAGGACTGCCCTTCCCTGGGTGCCAACATCGCATGGGATGGCCGGCTCTAGTGACTTGTGTGGCTCTTCCTTGTGGGTTGTTTATATTACGTACAACTAAGCCTTTTCTCCTCTTTCCCATTTCCTCTTCTCTCCCCGTCCCTTCTTCCTTCCCTCTTCCTCGTTCTTATCCTACCTGCTTCCCTCTCCTTCCATCACCTCAGTTCCTCCATTCGGCTCTGCTCTAAAGAAAGCACGATAATTTTTTTTTTTTTGCCCATCTTTTTTTTTTTTTTGGTAAAATCAACACCCTCCCCCCAGCAACAGCCAGTCTCCACAGCTTTTGAGCTCCTTGTGTCTTGCTGCCTTCACTTTATCTGCTCTCCAGCAGAAAAATAAAATTGCGTTCGATTGACACGCCATCCTGCTGGGAGCCCAGCCACATTACACGCTTTCTGTGTGCTCCTTGTCCTGATGAGATGGTGGAAAATTCTCCAGCAAGCCTCGAATAAGATAGGTGCTGGTGATTCATCCAGCACCAGCTAGGGCTGTAATAATTCACTCATTTTTCCCTATTAAAGCAACACGGCACGCGTTGAGGTGCTTTAATGGGGGTGCCATTAATAATTCACCTTAATAGTGTAATAGTTGCCATTTTGTGACCAAAAATCTGTTCCAACCCCTGCTTTATGGATGAAGAGTAGGATCAATTAATATTGAGTGATGACAGCCTCCCTGCTGAGAGAAAATGGAACGCCGTTCTGTCCTCATCTGCCTTGTGACTAAGAAATAGCTTTTCTTAATTGTATGGAACAGAGAAACCCGGGGGGATGTAATTCATTTCTCTCCAGCTTGCAATGCAAATTGAAAGTAAAGAAAAATAACCCTGTGGCAGAGCAGAGGCCGAGGCTAACGGGAGGGTTGCTGGAAATAAGTACGCTTCGCCAAGATGGGACCACCTTTGACTGGCACTGCCCCAGCACATCTATGTCAGGAGCCCCCGGGGTGCCTCTCTGGAGAGCTGTTTGCCTGGAAATCTCTGTCCCAGGCCTTCCTGGGGTCCTTTCCTGTGCGTCCTCCGAGTCTGCTCAGGGCTACTTTCTCTGAGCTTCCCATTCTTCCCACCTGCTTAGAGCATGCGCAGTGCAGTCACTCCCTGTCCACTTCCTGCTTTGTTTCGCACGTGGAACTCGCTACCATCTTCAGTCTTAGTGTCGTTTCCTTCAGTTATTATTTATGGGCTCTTCCACTCATAACAGCACTTTATGGCTGTCAGGATCGCTGCCAAGGTCCTCAGAGCCTAAGCATTGGGACTGCTTTTTGAGTGATGGAATATATGAATGATTAATGCAAAACATCCATAATACCGAATAACTTTTAAAACCTTGTGAGTGCATGCTGGCCTTCTCTGAAGCAGATGACCTGGTTTCGGTTGATCCTCTCGATCAGTAGTTCTCAACCTTCCTAACGCTGCCACCCTTTGACGCAGTTCCTCATCTGGTGTCGATCCTTAGGTGACTACTGTAAAGAGACACCGCGGCCACGGGAACTCTTATAAAGGAAAACACTTAATTGGGGCTGGCTTTCTGGTTCAGAGGTTCAGTCCATTTTCATCATGGTGGGGAGCATGGCAGCAGGGAGACATAAGTGGTGCTGGAGAGGTTCTATACCTGGATCCGCAGGCAACAGGAAGAGAGTAGGCCAGTGGGCCTGGCTTTAGCTTCTGAAACCTTAAAGCCCGGCCCCAGTGACTCACACCTCCTCCAACAAGGCCACACCTCCTAATCGTGCCACTCCCCCTGAGCCCATGGAGACCATTTTCATTCAAACCACAACCCTGATCATAAAATTATTTTTGTTGCTGTTTTGTAACTGTAGTTCTGCTATTGTTATGCAACTATCTGATTTTCAGATGATCTCAGGCAATTCTTGTGAAAACGTCATTCAGCCCCCAAAGGGGTTGTGATCCTCAGGTTGAGAACCGCTGCTCTAAATGTTGTTGGGTGATGTTCTCTCAATAAGTTTGTGCCAGTGGCCAGAGGTCTCAGACTGAAACTATCCCACTGAGTCCCAGGCTGGGGACTTTGGATTGAATCCTCAGCAAGGGAATGAGCTCCTTATGTGTTCAGCATCTTTCCCCTTGTTGGATTTGAAGTACTTGGGACACTGAACCTTTTCTGTCTTACCGACATCTCTTATCTTTAGCATCTATAATATGGATGCTAATTATGATATCTGTCATAATGGAGCTAGATGAGGCTGGTACCAGAGGACGTGTGGACACCAGGACAAAGTGTAAAACAGAACGAGGACTTTTCTCCTATCTCCTCTTTGCTACTGGGAGAGCCTCAAGGCTCAGCTGGCAAAGGAAAGATGCAGGCAACAAGCCTCCATCTACCTGCACTTCAGAACCAGCACTGACCTGCCTCGACACAAGACAGTAACCCTCTCTACCAGACAACATGCTCTGAACAAAGTCCCAGCCAGTGTGGCATATGTCCCTGGGTGGCCTGGACCACCTTCCTGAAGGCTTATTCTGAAGGATGCAGGCTTCAGATGGGATTCGTAGATGTGACATTCGCTGGACTCTCCTCTCACTTGCAGCCTGCGCTGTCCGGCTAGCTTCTTGCTCTTCCTCACTGGGCTTCCATCAATCTGTGTTTTTAGATACAGAAGAAGTAAGGAGACACTCAGGGTACTCTTGGGGTAGCCAGGCCCTTCCCTGCTCCTCAACCCATGGACACTAGCATCAACCTCCTTCCTCAACCAGTGTGACTGACACTCTCTTTACTTTGTTTCTGTGGCATTGGTAACACAATATGGCCACAGGTGAATCTCAGTCTCCTGGACCTTAAAGTTATTGCTATGTCTGGTATACGTGCACATGCACGCGCACACACATACACACACACACACACACACACACACACACACACACACACACATGCAGAGGACATGGCAGCACAACAGACCAGTGCCTCCAGACTCGGGCCATGACATAGCGTCCTGAGTGAGCCAGCGCTAGGAGGGAGAAGCTGAGCTGGCCCCATCTGCCTCTGCACATGCTGACTTGCATATTTTGGCTGTGGAAAAAAAATAGAGCCAACGTGGATTTATGTTCCTGAATGTGTCCTGAATGTGTTCCTACCTTCCCGGGACATTGATGCATAGCTGGCTTCCCAGGAAAGGCTGCACGGATACATCCTGGTTCTTTGCTAAACAACAACAAACATGCAGAATTTTGTGGACGTGCTGGTGGCTAAGGAACTTTTGACTTTCACACCACACTGCACGAGGAAGCAGAGTTTAAAAGGCATTGAGTGAAAACATCTTTTATATATATTTTTTTTTTCCATTTGCCTCTCCGTGCGTTCTCTAAAGTGGCTATCAGGCACCCATAGACTACAGCCCCTGGTTCCCAGCACCTCTGCTCACCAAAGGCTAGGCAGAGAGTCAGTCTGTGCTTCTCCTGTGGGACGGAGGTGAACAGCAGCCTTGGCTGATGAATCGACAGTAAATTATCAGTCTATCACGCTGTGTGTCAGAGTAGAGCTGGTCAAGTGCTGAAGATCATAGTTCGATGTGGTACAACCCTGGGGGGGAACCTGGCTCAGCTGTGCCGTGACCTCTGGCGAGTCACCTGGTGCCTCTGTGTTCCTTCTAAGTAAAACAACTCCTGGTGTTCTCGTTGATGGAGTAATCCGAGAAGGCAGAGACTAGGCCCTGGGGTCCTTACTTCTAAGTGAATTGGTGCTGTTTTATTATCTCAAATGTGCAACCACGAGGATAGACCTTCCTGCCGTAACAGAAACGACTGAGGCAGTTCTCTATCCCTCTTTCCCCTCTTCTGCAGGACAAGGTTGTCTGTCTGAGCCTCCCCTCTCTGGGGCCCATCCTCCGTCAAGATGAAGTGTGTCATTTAGGAGAGCTGACCGTATAACAGGGTAGTGACTGTGGTACTGCCCGGGGCAGTACCGGTGGGCATTGGCAGAACAGAAGACAGTGTTTACCGGGTGTTGTGTAAAACTTTTCCTGGGGAGACACAGCACACCCATATGCTCACCCCAGATAGGGATCCCAGGGCAGACCAAAGTACAGATGCCACCAAAGTCCAAGGTGTGGGGTTGCTTTAGAGGAACAGAAATGACTCACAGACAGCTGCATTACCAAGGCTGGCCCAGCATGGGTGACAGCTCACAAAAGCTGGGAACCTGGAGCACACTGCACAGTCTGCAGGCAGCTCAACAGGTTGGAGAGTGTCTTTCCCATGTGACTCTGGTATAAACCTCTTCCAGGCAACTTGGCTAGTTTCGGTGTTTTCCAGGCAGCTAGTCTGGTCTGAGAGTCTTCTTTGCAGGGTTTGGCTTCACTTGTCTGAGTGGAAAGCTCAGCTTTTATTGCCTACTCTGGCAGGGAGGGGCCTAGTGGATCTGGTCAGTTTCAGGGACTTCCTGAAGCAATTTTGAGGCGTTTACCTTCCTGCTTAAAGAGCAGTACTACAGGATGGAATGTTTTCAATCTCTGAGGAAACCTGTTATACAAAACCAGTGGAGAACAGTCCAGAGGTGTATACCAGTGGAGCCAGGCAGAGTGTTTTGGGGAGAAGCGCCCTGTCTGAGGGCAAAGCTACAGGAATACTTAGTCACAGAGTGCTCTTAGGGTGCTCAGTGAGTACTCACAGAGTGCTCAGGGGTCCTGAGTACTCTAGCCTGCCTTACCTCCTTTAATCATGCGGTTATAAGAGAAATTGAAGCTAAACATATTTATCAGTGCACACAGATCATATTCTGAAAGTGTGGCTCCGGATGGCATTCCCAAGGTGTTGGTTTCCCCGGGTGTTCCAGTCTCTACCCCTCTGCTCTTCCCCCTTCACGTTGGCTGGGCGGGAAGGGAGGTTGAAGGGAGAGCTAGGAAGGAGCAGTGGCGTGGGAGGGAAGGAAGGAGGAAGGAAGGCTTGGGCTCCGACAAACGTGCAGGGATCCGAATCTCAGTGCAGAGAACTGAACGAAAGAGATGCAATGAATCAGGCCCGGGGACTCTTCTGGTGGAAGCAGAGATCACTTTAATGCAGGGTGTAGGTTACATATATAGGGCCATAAGCAGGGGAGGGTCTTTGGTACCCAGGGTTGGGATACATTGGCTAAGACAAGGATATTGGAGTAGCCTTATTTGCATGTGGGGCTCAAATCTAAGCATCAAGGTCTTGCAAGGGTACCTTCTACACAAGATAGGATCTCACAGGGGAAAAAGAGGAGGGCAACTTATCAGTGAATGGACCCATCCCTAGGTTTCCAGCTACAGCGCAGATAAGCACCAACCAAGCCACATTCCTTTTGCTTCTGGAAAGCAGGCCATATTTAATATTTAGCTGGATTCTGGCCAGGGCCAAAGTGAGGAGCAGCTGAACGTCTACCGTTCTCATCTCCTGGGATGACACAGGGTTCCAAGCCAGCTTCGACCCACTCTTAGCTCTATGACAGCCCCACACCAATGGACGTGGTATTAGGGTGTCTTGCCAGATTTGGGGATGGAGGTCGTGTGCTTTGGCCATTATTTTTAGCATTGTGCTCAAGAAAGAGGCAGGAGGTAACGGTCTGAGATTGTCATCTGTGTGCATACACGTGGGTGTATGATGAGTGTTCACGGTCATTTCCTCAGGAAGTCCAAATTGAAAATGGGTTGTTCCTGATGAGGACGTGTATGGGTAAGTGTAACATCCAGGAGAGTCGCCTGTTATCCACCTCCCCAGCCAAGTCTGACACTTAACACTATGAAATGAAGGAACTAAGGCCATTGGTGGGAAAAGAACTTGATAAGGCAGGTCTGACTGTCCTAGCTGCTGGAATAATCTAGTTCCATGCCCTGTTCTGGGTATCTCCTCTGCTTATGATCATTTAGCATTTACCCTGCCTCGGTTTCCAGAACTGTTATGTCTACGTCACGAGGAGACCAGCATGCAGGCCTGTGTAAGCCATCCTGTGGTAAGACAAAGCCCACCTGTGTATCACACAGGAAGCCAGACTCTCTGGAATTTCCACATCGCTATGTTCCAGAACATTCCTGCTAAGCCTCACACATGCCTTCTGACCCAGCATAGACCTGCCAGAGCTTCCTGTAGTGCTGGTGGTTTCTCAGGTGCTCTGTGCCTCATGGCCTCAGTTGTAGAAATGGGCTCTCCTTCTCAGCAGGTCTTTTAAAGGTTCTTAGTTCTTACCAAAGGAGGACTGGGCTGGAGGCTCCTGGGCTGACTTGTATCCTCTTCTTTAGTAGAAGTTTCTCCTGCTTCCTCATATTTGTTGCTTAATTAGTTGATATGTTTCATTCCCTGGGCCACATGGAGGAAGAGCTATGTGGGGAAGGACATGTCTCTCTCAATGGTTTCCCGTCCTAACATCTGTTTTTCTTAAAGGCAAAGTCTCAAATTTTATAAACAGTGACACCCGTGCTGACAGTGTGACTTTCCCTCCCAAACTTCTCGGGCAGGTTTTAATTTGCAGCATAAGCTCCATTAGGGCCCATCTGTTGGTAGGGAAAAGAAGGCCAGGAAAGCAGGACTCCAGTTCAGGAGGCTGATGGCATTGTCTCCATGAGCACCAGTGAGATCTGTGAACGTGAAGCCTGCATGTGAAGTGACGGTGCCCAGAATGTGCTGGCTAGGGAAATCAAGGTACCTGAGACTCTCCCAGGAGCCCACCTCAAAAGGATGTGTCATCGAACCTTTCAGATTTAAAGACATTTTTTAAAAAGTTAAGAAATAGAAGATCTTAACTTTGTACATTCTCCTGTAATTTGTAAGGCGACAGCTGTAATTTTGTTTCATTGTGTGATCTACAACACCTTGAGGAAACAGGAATTTACAGCGCATCTGTGCTCTCTGATGGTTAACCTCAACTGTCAACCTGAGAGCTAGAAAAGCCTGGGAGGTGGTCTGTGGGGCATTATCTCACTTAGGTTAACTGAGGAGCAAGCTGCTTTTGTCAGGGTATTTTATCGCAAAACAGAAAAGTAGCTAAGGTATTCTTATTTAAAGAATGGGTGCTGAAGTCCAAGAAGTGAGGGGATGATTATGATGGTGGTGGTGATGATGATGGTGGTGATGATGATGGTGATGATGGTGAGGATGGTGATGATGATGATGGTGGTGATGATGATGGTGATGATGGTGATGATGGTGGTGATGATGGTGATGATGATGTGAGTGGTAATGATAGCAATGGTGATGATGATGATGGTATTTTGCACATTCTAGGCAGGTGCTCTAACCCAGAGATGTAGCCCCTGCCCAGTGATTTAAAAAGGAGAGTGGATCTGTATCCAAGTTCTATTTCAGCTTCTATTGTTGGCTTCGTCTTCTCTGTACCTCCTTTCCCCTGGCTTTGGTTTGTTCAGCACCTACATAGGCACTGAGCCACTTCCCAGCCCTTTGTGAACTGTCGTGGCAGTCCTGAGGAACCAGAACTATGCCTGTTGGCAGTTTTTGTCTGGAAGCTGAGTGCGAAGGGCAGAGTAACTGGGATTTGAGCCCCAGCATCCTGTCTTCAATGTCTGTGATGGTAAGCATATTACAGGTTTTCCCTCCCAGTGCAGAGGCCTGATTCTGCCTTGTGGCAGAAAAAAGAGAGATGTGGTGGTATATAAGCATGATCAGCTTTGATTGGCAATAATTCATCTTCTTTTTGACTTATTTAAAAATGGCATTTGGATCAGAAACAGTCCTTGAGTGTCACTTGTTCCTAGAAGAAAGACATACGTAAATTAAACAGCTTGCTTTACTGAGCAAACGTGTGGAAAACAGGTTCCATTACATTTTTAAAATCCTTTTATTTATGTGTATGAGTGTTTTGCCTACATGTGTATATATATATGTACCATGTGTGTATCTGGCTCCTGTGGTGCTCAGAAGAAGGTGTTAGATTTCCTGCAACTGGAACAGGTGGATGTGAGCCACCATAAGTGAGCTGGGTACCTAACCCAGATCCTCCGCATGAGCAGCAAATGCTCTTAACTGGACCATGTATAAACATAAACATAAATATAAATAAATATAAAATATAAATAAGTAAAAATAAATGATAAATGTAAATAATAAATATAAATATATATAAATATACATATACACATATGCGTATATATGTATACATATGTGTGTGTGTATATATACACATATATATGAGGTAGGGGAGGGAGGGGAGCAAGGGGAGACAGGTTTTCTTTGTCGTATCTCTGGCTGTCCTGGAACTCACTCTGTAGACCAGGCTGGCCTTGAACTCACAGAGATCCACCTGCCTCTGCCTTCCATGTGCTGGGATTAAAGGCGTGCGCACCACCACTGCCAGGTTCAACACTTGTATTTTAATTCTGCAAGGGGCGTATATGTGACACTTTACAAGGCACTTTTTGCTTTCTTGTTTCTATGATAAAACACTGACCGAAGATGTCTCGGAGAGGAAAAGATTGCAAATTATGTCCACCTTTGATGGAAGCTAAGGCAGCAACGGAAGCAGAAATCATGGAGGAATGCTGCTTCTTGGCTTGTTCTCCATGAGTTGCTCAATTTGCTTTCTTATGCAACCCACAACCACTTGCCCGAGGGTGGCACTGCCCACAGTGGGCTGGGCCCTCCCACATTCATCATTAGGAAGAAAATGTCATACGGATCTGTCTACTGGCCACGGTCTTACAGAGACAGTTCTGGAACTGAGTTTCCCTTTTCCCAAATGACTTCAGCTTGTGTCACATTGACAAAGCTATGCACAATTGACCCCTTGTCAACCTGACACATAAATACATCGCTATTGAATCATAACCTTTTCTTACTATTTATTCCCAAGATCTTGTATTCATATCATAACATAAAACATATTATGACTTTTTAAGTTCCACAGTCTTTTAAAAAATTCAAACACTGCAGAAGTTCAATTTTGCTTTAAAGTATCCAGAATCTCTTTAAAAGTCTAAAGTCTCCCAACTGTGATCTGTAAAATAAAATCAAGCTAAAGGGAAGAACCAGGACACAGTTACTGTCAAGTGAAAGCAAAACTAGCATTTTGCAATGTAAATCAAATCCTATCATTCCCAGGTCTTGGATTTACTCAGGGGGACCCCAAAAGGTTTGGGCAGCTTCACCTCTCCAGCTCTGCCGTCCACAGTACACAGCCTGTCTGTCGTCTCAGGCTGGCTCCCTTCCATGTCTGCTGCTGTCTTTGTGGAATGTCCTATGGTCCTTGCATTTCCCCCAGATATCACTGCAGTTGAGGCTATACCTTCACCAATGGCCTTTCTTTAGGAGCTCCGATCCTGCCATATGGTGCCAAGCCTCAGTTTCTCCCCACGACCCCTTAAATCTTTGGATTTCCAATGCAGTTGAAGCTGCCCTTTCATCAGTGGCCTCTCTTCACAGAGACCGAGACCCTGCCAAGAGTCTTTGCCACACACAGTGCCTCGGCTGCTCCCTGTGATCCTTCCCTTTATGCCTTCAAAACCAGTATCGTGTGGGTGTGTCGCACACATTACACAGTTCGGCCACCAGCTTGAGGTGCAGCCTTGGCCCCAGCTCTGGACACCAGCTGCTGTGTGCTGACGCTGCGGAAATGCTTTCCAGAAGAGTTCACCAAAATGATGTTGGTCTCTTATAAGGTCATTCTTCAGCCCCAGCTAACTGTCACCGATTGTCCCAGTAAAGCAAAGGTTTCACTTCAGTGCTGCTGGTCTCTTGTTAATCAGAGCTGATTATTCAGCCCTGGATGACCAGCAACCAGAGATTTTTAACTCACAATATCACATGAATGGCCCTGATAGAGCCTTGGCTGTCCTCTGAAACTTCACAGACCAGGCCTCTGTTGTCTGCATGTCCCTCAACACTCCTGTCTCTTACACTTTTGTAAGAGCAGCTCATTAAGCTCTGAGTATTTTCAGACCAAAGTTCCAGATGCTTCCATAGCTCTCCCTAAAATAACATGGTCAGGGCAGTTAAAGCAAACCCCACTCCTGGTACGAACTTCTGTTTTAGTATGGTTTCTAATGCTGTAATAAAGCAGCATGACCAAAATAAACTCGAGGAGGAAAGATTTAATACATCTTACAACTCTCAGGTCAAACTCCATCACTGAGAAGTCAAGGCAGGAACTCAAGACAGGAACCTGGAGGCAAGAACTGAAACAGAGGCATGGAGGAGTGCTGCTTACTGGCCTGTTCAGCTTGCTTTCTCATACAAGCCAGGAACACTTGCCTGGGGGATGACACTGTCCACAGTGGACTGGGCTCTCACACATAGACCACGAATCAAGAAAACGCCTCAGAGGCTTGCCGATAGGCCGATCCGATGGAGGCAGTTCCTCAGCTGAAGTTGAGCTGTCCAGATAACTTTAGCCTGTGTCAAGTTGACAGAACAACTAAACAGATAACAGATAAGCAGATAGCAAGAGTAGTTATGATTGCTTTAAAATCTTCGTCACCATCCTCACTGGTAACTTAGGATTGAACTCCATTGCGTTGTCATTTTTCTTAAGAGACAGCCACAGTTTTTGTAGTAATTTGGATTGTACGGTGGGCATTTTGATTATTAGGTTGTGTGCATTCTGGCTTCTGCTATATTCTCCTTATGAGTGCTGACTCTACTTTTGCCAAGAAGCAGTACGCCCCTTGAGAGGCAGTGGTGGTAGCCTGTGTGTTTTGTTTGCCTCGGGCTGCTTGGAAGGTGCCTTGAATATGTGCGGTCTAGGGCTTGGCCAGAACTCTGAGCAGGGTTTCCACACAGAATTTAGGGGTCTCCCTTCTCTGACTCTTTCTTGGATCCCCTATTCATCTCTTATCAGCAGAAATAAGGAGAACTGTCTTTTCTCACTGTTTCTGGAAGCCAGTGAAACTGTGGCTTTCTGTCTGGATTTTTGCTTGGCTTTGTGGTATGGATAGAGGTTCGTCTTAGGCTAAAAAGCATCACCAAATCTGACCGGGTATGGTGCTGGCTACCCTACCGAGTGCTCTCCCGTTTCCCCTGCCCCTCAGCCTTGCCTCCCTATTCTGGCCACTCAGGAAATTTTTTATATCTTTTTTCATCCAGAGTTATATTTTTATTTGTGGGAGGGTTATCTCAGGGGAGATTCCTTAGCTATATGTGGCAAAGGAAGGATTACTCTGTGTGTGCGTGTGTGTGTGTCTATACACACATGTGTGTGCATGTGCACATGTGGGCAAATGTGGAGGCCAAGGGGCGACCTCTGGAGTTGTTCCTCAGATGATGTCCATCCTTTGGAAGACAGTGTTTCCTGGCCTGGAGCTTGCTGAGCAGCTGAGCCTGGCTGGCCAGTGAATGTGTCTATCTTTGCCAACACAGTGGTTACAAGTGTGTCACACCATTCTTGGCTTCTCTAAGTGTGTGTTCAAGGGACCTGGCCTGGGTGGCCAGCATTGACTTGCTGAGCTATCTTCCTGGTCCCTTACCATGTTTCTCAGGCAGATGCTCCAGGATAGCGCCTCTGAGCGGTCAGACAACATGCATTCCTGCTTTGTAGCCTGGTTTCCAACACCATTGCTTCCCATCTGCTTCCCACTCCCGCAGGTCCTTGTAGCAGTTTCCTGGAAGAACTTTCCTTCCCACTCTAAGGTTGCTAAGGATATGCTTGAGGTCCCTTCTCGAGTCCTGAGAACTCTTTGAAAGTCGCTGTAGGCCTGCCCTCCTGAATCAGTATGCCAGGTCAAGGTCCTACGTCTGCTTAGCACACACCCAATGAACTTAAGTGAGCTATTTGACCTTTCTTGGCCTCTATGTCATAGGGCAAAATATGGTTACTAGGCAGACCGCCTCAGCATCAACAGATCCTTGGGATGTATTTGCTTTGATCCTGTGTTCCTCTTCCCATGACCTTGACTGTATCTAGTAAGTAGGAGGATAGAAAAAGAACCTTCATATTGGTGGTGGGCAAGTATCTGCGGGGCTGTGGACATCCTCCTGGGACTCAGAACTGGGTGTCTTCTGTCTTCCTCTTTCTCCCCAAAGAGCCCACACTCTCTTTCTGCCTACCTTTGGCTGCCTTGGTAGATGGCTGTCTGTCTCATTAGACAGCTTCCTGTGTAGGTACCTATGGAGCCGGGCTCTGGTGTTCTTGTATTCGTTTGGGCCCAAGGTTGATGAGGAACTCAAGGACTGTTGGTGGCCTGTTGCCAAAGGAAACTCCACCTCGGCGGCCTGGTGCCGGATGTGGTTCAGGCACTCTGAGTGCCGAGGGCCCAAGGGGCCTTTTGCCAGCACAGAGATGGCTGCACGTCTGCCCTCGGGTCAGCCCCAGGAAGGGGAAGCGTGCAGACCCTTTAGTGGTTTCACCTAATTATGTAGCGTTTCTTGTTGCAGTTATAAAGATTTAATTGCACCATTGTCCTGGGGCACCGGGCCTCTTCTAAGTCATGTTTTACGATCGGTGATAATGGACTCCGCTTAGTTGGCTTCAGCTCGTCGCTTTCAATCTGTGATTTGACTTCAGCTTGACTTTCTTTTCCTGAATAAAGTTTTCCTATTTTTATTTTACTTAAAAAACACCCCAGTTCCGACACGTGTGTGAGGAGATGCCTCACTCTGCCGACTTACCTAACGACAGGAAAGACATGGACAGACAGCCTCCAGTGTTTCAGGGGCCTGGAGTAGAAAGCTCTACCCAGCGCTTGTTCTGCAGGTGGCTGCCTAAGGTCTGCTGGTCGCGGGATGGGGATGCTGATGGTGCTAGCTGTATAGGCAGCCAGCCATTGAGGGAGCTCCCTCACATGTGAGGAACTCAAGACAGTGCATAAAAAATTAACAGCCGTGAGGATCTGGATGCTCACGAAGTCAAGTGTCCATGGGATGAAGATGAAAAGCCTGTCATCTGGGAGAGCATGAGCTATGAGCCACATACATTAAGCCGACAGGACTTCTGGAAATGGAGGAGTACGCGGAGGTGTCACCAACTGTGACAAATGAATCCGCGTCACCCCACGATGGGCCCTCTTCTCCTTGTCGATGTTGGTATTTTGAGACCGTGTTTCCTGGATCCTGTGATCTTGGAGCTGGGAAGATGATGCATGGAGAAAAGATAATAATGAACGGGGAAAGGCCCGCTTAGGAATTGATTTAGGATGGCCGTGGGAACCGGCCCACGTTTCCCAGACTCTTTCCTCCAGGCGTGACAGGCCATGGCATGGCTGAGACGCCACGGGGTAGGGTGAGGGTTCCTCCCTCCTGACTTCACCCGGACTTGGTTTCCGTCCACTTTGCCTACCTGAGACGTCCGTACTCCCGTCTTTTGGCCCTTGCCTCCTTCTGTGGCCCCGTGTCCTGTGTCTTCTTAGTGCTTCATCCTGAGGGGGTGCTGAGACTTGGGCCGGCCTTTAGAGACGCTCTTCTTGGGGTGTGAATGTGCTCCCCAGTCTGAGGATTAAGGAGTCAAGTATCTGGATCAGAAAGAGAAGGGCAACAGGGTTGGCCTGAGGTCAGAGGGAATGGACTCCATACTGTGTGTGTAGATGGGCCTCCTACTGAGTGACAGAGGGGGCAGCTATGCTCTGGGTGGCTGGGTCTGTGAACCACATCGCCAGAGGGGAGGTGCTGCTGACCTGTTGTCCTTTGTTCTTCCAAACTGAGAGGGCACCACCCATTCTTTCCCCTTCTACATCTACTACCTCTACGGGTTCTTTTTTGTAGGGTCCCCTTCAGAGTTGGCCTTCCTGACTCAAGCTGTTAGCCTCAGCGGATTGTACCAGTGACTTCCTTGTGGCCCACGGTCTCGTCCCCTTTTCTTGCTTTATTCTTCCCACGCACACGCTTGGACTCAGTGTCCCTTGCACTGTTCTTCCCCGTGTCGTTGTATCATCCCGCGCCCCACCCCCTTTCTTGGAAGCACGATCACCCTGCCTTTCCTGTTTCAGACGTTCACTATCTAGCAAGAACTCGACACATGCTTCAATTATCTTTCTCTGTCACAGGCCACCCTGAAACTGGCGGCTTCAACCAGTGCCTCGCCGTGGTTCCGTTGGCTGGGGTCAGCAGGGTGGTTCTTCTCATGGGGCTGTGTTAGCTGGGAGATTGGGTGAAAGACTCGGGCTAGCCCAATGGACATGTGACTGGTGCCTACTGATTACC